>JAVTVY010034486.1:0-13734 GCA_036873755.1 Hanleya hanleyi
GGGGGGGGGACGCTGGTAGGCGGTCTTCCCTCTGGGGCCTCGCATCTATTTCTCAGGACTCATCCCAGGGGAAAACAGATGGGGAGGGGGGGTGATTATTTTTTATCTTTTATTTTTTTTTTTTTTTGAGAATGGGGCTTTTTGGAGGGAGAAAGCTAGTAGGCAGTTCTCCCTCTTTAGCTCCCTATTCTAGTGAATATTTTAATAGTTATTTTATTCACACACGCTGAGTACAAAAGGGGAGACACTTATTGCCTGTTATTAGCCTCAGCTTTTCATAATAGCTGAAAATAAATGAAGGAGAGTTACAAGAACTTAAGCTTTAAAGTTTTTCTTTTTTTTGTCACCCTTTAGGATTACATAGCCCTTTTTATTAGTAGGCAGAAATGCCCAATTCTAGGCCTAAATATTTGAAAGGCCGTTGAAGGATCTTAAAGAATTGGTGGGTTGGGTGACTTGTCAGCTCCGTGCTCAGCGTGTGTGGTTTTTATGGGTAGCTTTTGGATTTTCCACTGGGGCAGCTAGTAGGCATGCCGCGGTGGGGGGAAGGGGGGTGTTAAGTAGCCTCGCGGTCTGCTAACAGACTGAAATTGAGGATTAGAAAGAAAGGGAAGTAGAGTATTTCTCTGAATCTGTGAAAAACAATTTTAGTGTGTTTAATAGTGCATCATTTTTAGTGCAGAGATAGGGAAGTTTTAGTTTCAGCATTTTTGAGGCTGGCGTAGCTTATTTTTAAGTGCAGGCCATGCTAGGCAGAAATGCTGGAGTAATGGGAACTGCACCATTTTAAGTGTAGCATAAGGTTTAGGAATATCCGGGAGTTTTTAGGGACATATTTTGAAGTTAGGACAGTTAGGGTAGGGATAGGGCTGGATGTAAAAGACGATAAAAAAAAAAGCTGGAAGGCTGAAAGGCTGGAGATAACCCACCCCAAAAATCAGGAGGGGGAAGGGTGTGGTAGTGGCCGCTGAGATCATGTTGAACCAGCGAAGATGGCCGGAAAGTCCCGAAGACCCTCAGCCAATGAAAAGCTAGGAGGCTGAAAAAGGGAGATCGTGGAGTCCATGCTTAAACTCGCCCCAGTCGACCACATCCAGCCGTACTGATAAGAGGTACTATATACAGCCGGAGGGATTTGCAAGAACTATTACACAGGTAAGCCTGCCGCATCTTCTCCCGGACTGAGTGCTACTTCACATATTATCATATTTACACCATTTACCATAGATGCAAAACCTGCTCTATGTTATAAACATAGGGGAGAGACCATGAAAACAACCCATGCATGTGGTAGCCCTTGTGCAGCGTACCAGTGTAGCCAACACCGGGGCAAGATGCATTGTCCAAGGATTAATGTGGAAAGACCCCATTGGGATAACTGAAAATTACTATTCCGGATTTCTTAGATTTTTTTTTTGGACTATACTACTGGGCATTTATTCTGTGTAATTCATCACATATTTACAGCACTCTGTATACAGGCCTCACATGGTCTGGGGGTGGGGTTCTTTCAGTAACAAGGCAACAATTGAATAAAAAATATTTGAAGGAATCTTAAACCATATATACATTTCAAGATGAATTATCTCCCCTCATGCGATTTTTGACTTTTTGCTCTTAACAGTGTGATATTCTAGCCTCTTCCTTGGAAGTGTTATATCATGTAATATACTACTTACTCATTTTTAGTTAGCAATTCAAGCAATGCCTCATTTCGTCGGATCAGAAGTTTGATAACAGGTGCATGGTCAAAGAACGCAGCATGGTGGATCGGTGCCCAGCCATCCTGGTCTGTCACTATGATGTTGGCGTAGTTAGCGAGTAGACATGCCACAGCATCTAATGCACCACAACGTGCCGCAAGATGGAGAGCTGTTGGGCCTGAAAATTTTGGAAAAGAAAAGGATGAATTAAGAGCTCACAATTAGGTGGCATGAAATTGACCGAACATGGAATATTCCTATGATTGGAATATATGAAAGCTTGAAAATTAAGTTGGTAGAATGTAAGAAGAATGCTTCTGGATTGAACTTGACAGTCGATGGTAATTAAAAAAACAACAACATTGGATTATATAAGAAAAACACTTTCTTGAATTCTGATCAGCCAATATCAAGTATTTAGAAAAAAATCATAACCACTTATATTGGTCATTGAATGGTCATATATTGGTCTCTATGAATCCCTGTATTTAATAAATAATTATCAAATATCAATCTGCATATTCCCAAATCTCTAACTTTAATTTCAAATTTCCAAAAGAAATTGTCATTAGAAGATCCAAAACATGAAACTGTTCATGTGCATTTAGTGATTCTTTAACAAAGCTTGAGCCATAGCCATGTTTAACCCATTCTTTGTAGACATCTTTTAGAAACCAAATGCAAGGAACTTTTCCGTCAATCTGTGAGAATCACCCAAGTTCATTAACATCATTAAATATCATTAAAGAAATTGATTAGTGACAAACCACACAGATTATCACACAATGTGGAGAATTATTAGAAAGAAGATAAAACACACAGAATATGATGGGTTTACTGACACACAGTAACAGACATACAATTGTCCCTCATTATAACACATCTCATAACAAAACAGGATTCAGTATAGCATGGCCACTGTTATGTCCACCAATCTATATCTGATATGTATGCTGTTGAAGGGTTGAAAATAAATGAAAATAATATTAATAATAATAATAATAATAATTTGATCGGTGATTATTATTAGAATAGAAGCTTTGAATTTGATCAGCAATTTACTTTGTCCATGTTATTGGTATGGCATTTTGATTGATTTGTGTCCAGATTTGATCAGTTATTATTGATCACTGACCATGAAGATTCAAGCGACTCACCTACAGTATGGTCGATATTTTGTCCCCGAACTTCGGCATTATAATGAAGGACCAGTGTATTATCAGACATTTTAAGTGCATCGATTATTACACAGGTGAGTGCGAACACAGTTTAGTGTGAAAGAACATGTAAGTGATAGAATACTATAATTAAACCATATAAATATGCACCATATTATTTACTGTTATGAATGATTATACAAGTAAAAAAACCTTTACCATACTGTCTTAGTGAAAACAACGAGCTTTCAGTTGGAGGTAAATACATCAATATACCTACATAATACAACACATTTACCCTGAAAACAGTGGATAACAAGATTTGTGCCTTCGCTGGTATTACAGCTAAGGCACATAAACTGTGTGTATGGTCTGCAATGGAGGGTAATGCATATTTGCCTTGGAGCCAGCATTTTAATCAAGTGGACCTACCATATAAGATAAGAGTGTGTTTTGAATACAGACAGTGAACCATTCTCAGTGAACTTAGTCATGTTAACAGATGATCTATACTTACTGAGCCTGAAATGAGGGTCCCTCATAGACGTCATAATTTTTACCACCCTAGTTAAAATATTGAGGGTTTTTTTCAGACTCCATTCCATTTTTTTTTTTTTTGGTATGGTCAATTAAGTAAGTCGTATTGACTTTTTTACCACCAGACTATTCTCAAAAATACAAGGATGAATATCGCAGATTTTTGGCATTATGCATTTAATAAGGATTGCAAAGAACTTATAGTTTTCGATCAAAACAACCAATACTCACGAGGACTCTCATGAAGAAATGTAAACAGCCAAATCGATGTCAGAATCCAGTCAAACTCTGCTGCAAATCTCCAGCTGTCGAACTGTTGTTTTTTGGGGGGAACTCTCTTTTTATGTCAATTCTCACATGATTAGATGAATCGAAGGTGAAAATTCTTCCGATGATTTTCTCATTTATTTTCGGAGCAGGAATTGCCCGTTTCTCATGAAGTGATGAAGTGTTTTTGAGTTAATTAAATTTATTTATATCATTTTGGGAATTTCTGTGTGAAAATTTTGAATATTTCTTATCTAAATGATATATATATTTGAGTTTTTTACAGTCAGTATTCAGTTTTTTACAAATCTTTACATCCGATTAACCGCTGTAAAACCTAACATCTAAGAGCCCCTGCACATCCCACCTCCCTTGCCTCTACACCTTCAATTCTCCACTTTACGAACTGTGCATGAACTGTGGGCTAGGTGAAACCAAATCATCATGCTGGACACATGCAAATCATTCTTGGACTGCAACATCATCTTCATCATCATGCAGACTCAAATGTGAAAAATTATACAAACCACACAGTGTAAACATCTGGATAAATGAGGCCACTCAACCAATATTTAACGAATACTCCAAGGAGATCCAAAACGAGATTACAATCCATGCATGTTCATATTGCTTCATGCTGATACCATTTTAGTTATTCCTATACAAACCTTTATGATCTTCTGAATTTGTAGTAAATTCATCTTCACTATTGTCTTAGAATTGAAGAAAACCAGAAAATACAAGATACAGATAAATGACAAAAGATTTTTTAGCCATCAAAGTTGTGTCCCTTAATTGAATTATCTCCTATCCGATATTACCATGACCGAATGCACCTTTAATGATAAATTGAGAGTTGGAATATGACACAAATATCTATTCGCATCTCTGAAAATAAATTTGGCGAGTTTACATTCATGGTTTTGCACACATAAATTTATTTTAAAAAGACCTCAAACACTCAAGTGTTGCTAATTTCCTGGTGTATGTTCTTTGAAAACTTGCTACCAATAATTAATCAGTAACATGAAAATATGTGTCAAATAATAAAACTTCATTTCGGGATCGTACTTTTAGAAATTTCAGTAAATTAAAAATCTCACAGTTCGGCAGAAAAAATGATTTTGTGAATAACTTCTACAAAACAATTTCGCCGATGATGAAATTCTTAAAACGCATAATTTGATCAGTAGGTGCAAGCATTCAACGGGAGAAAATGGAAATAAAAATAGAATTTTTGCCAAAAGCCACGCAGTCACTTTTTAGCTAAAAGTGAACTTTCAGGAAATGTTTTGCATATTATAGAATTCTAACACTCATTGTCACCTACTAAAGCCACCTCTGAAGTGATACACAATAGAAAAAAATCCGCAACAATGTCATATTCCTGTCAAGTATTCATAGAAGTCAAAACTTTATGAACTGAAAATGAAAAACTAAATTTATCTTTAACCAAAATTTAGTTTGAAGTTTTTTTATTGGCAGATTTGCAGCTAAGATTTCGTTTTATATATTTCACCTACTGAAACGCAATCCATATTAGCATTTCATAATGGAAAAGAAATCAAATATATTCAGTATTTTTTTTAAAGACATGAAAAATTGAAACTTTTCATCCAAAATATTCAGTTTTGACCTCTAAAATTGAATTTTTAAACTCAATTCACACACCCATATTTCAATTGACTTCTACGATTCCCTGCATGTGTGTTGGAAGTTTGGGATGAAAAAACAGTCACATATTTTGCCTATCATACATGTATGAACTGCTACCTATGCATGATGATTCAGATGGACATACATAATGTACTTGCATTCATATTGGTCAGATTTATTATTATTATTACGGTATGGTATTATTATTATTACAGTACTGTGAGTTCCTAAATTAAATATCACACACACTATAATATACTAAACATAGGAACAAGCCATATCAAGTATATGTATCAGATGTGTCTTGTTTGGTAACTATACCCTACCAAACTTCAATCACCAGAGAATTCAGTCACACTTCTGTAAATGTTTATATTGGATGTGGTGAGCCATTTTCACAGCTCAAGCTGACCATTCATTGACACACTGTTTCGTGTTAACCTGTAGGCCTTGCTTTCTGTCGGATAATGGATACCCGTAAATCTGATGTACCAGTATCCATTCGGAAGAACCCAAAGAACCAAAAAAAGAAAAGAAAATGGGCACAAATTGTTTTCTCTGTATCAAAATTACATGAATGATGTAACCTGCCTACTGGAAGACAAATGAATACATAAACCAATGAATTACTGTCTGTCTCACATTATGAGGGCACAGGATTTTCGGCAATACATGTATACTGGAGCCAGTTCTTCTCAGAAAAGTGAAATTTCCAACAGTATCTATATGTAATTTGTGCATTTTTGTTCTGAAATTTGAAGGAAATTTATTCAGAATCACAGAAAATCTCCAATGCCTCACATGTTATTTCCAAAGTATCATGATGTTGGGCTTGGAATGTTGTAACATTGTGACTGCGCTCTATGAAAATAATATGCGAGGTATTGGAGATTTTTCTTGAAATTTCAAAATAAAAATGCACAAATTACATATACATGTATACATATATACTCTGAGAAATTTTAAAGCTTTGAGATAAACTGGCTCCGATATTTTAGCCAAATATTGCATTCCCTCGTAATGTGAGACAGACTGTAAATACAATTATGGGTATAGATTATTCATTCTTTCTAATTATTTTCTGATTTGGATTATAAACCATCCACAGAGTTTACGGGAATCCAAATGAATACCCCTGAAAACGAATGAAACGCAAGGCCTGACCTAAACTGGTCAATTTTGTCCCAGAAAATATACATTTGAAACTATGGACACAGAGAGTAATTTCATGTTTTGCAGATATAAAAGAAGTTTTTCATGTGCTTAATTTACTCATGTGTTACATCACAATTATTACATAAATTAACCAAAGTACCAAAGGCCCTTACAAATAGATTAATTAACTATTCAATTATTCTAGAATATTAAATTTAAAATGTATACAAGAACTATCAATTATCTGTAAAATCTGTAGACAGAAATTCCCCGTAATAAATTTTTTTTCAAACAAATAGTCTGGAATAGTTTCGCAAACTATAATAGAGAATATTTGGAGGGACCTTTGGTAGAGTGACACCAAGTTACCAAAAGCACATATTTATGCCTTCAATCTTAAAGAGCGGTGGTGATTCAGGGGGAGATAATAAACTTGGTAATGTGAATAGAATGATAGAATATAATCCTGAAACATTTCATCAAGCAGTATCAGCTTGATAATATAAAAGATGGAATTAACTTCAGGCAGTGTAGAAATCGCACCAGGCTGATTCGATAGGCCTGGTAATTGGCTATGAACAGAGCTGATTTGCTCATAGCAGAGCTGATTTCATTTGAACTACATTATCAGCACTTGCTTTTAAACAGGCTGATAAGTAGGATTTGTGCAAAGCACTCACAGGGCCTTTTATGGGACCTGGACTGATCAACCCCATCAAAATGCAAAACTTGACAAAAAATTCATCCTAAAATTGGATATATTCCAGGAGAGGAAGCAGGAAGACAATCAAAATGCTAACAGATGACAGTAAATGTTTTAATATATCAATCAATTGAACCTATCAAAATTCAATCATTCACAATTGTGGACAAAATCAGAGGGAAATGGAATTTGTTTGCATAAAATGGAATGGAAAATGTGGATTTCTGATTATTTTTTTTCCAATATTTTTTGAGTGAGAATTTTTTATTTCTATGGCGTGAAAAAAATTGTCCCCCTCTATACATGTACTATAGAAGGGATGGTACGTTTGCAACACAAGGATCGAATGGTCATTTTTAATTTGATGCAGAAATGTTATGCACGAATCAAATTCCATGAGTTGGAATAAATTTCAAATGCTAAATCATCATTTGCATCTGCAATCCTCCAGTGTTAGGCGGTATAGCTTTTTGTCTGCAAGAACAGAAATATCTAAATGACTTTAGTCTGACACTTGCTTGGATACCCCACATAAGAATGAAATGAATTCAATCATTCCACGAGTTGGACTGATCAGACAATAATGAAATATTTACAGGACATTGTCACCATTTTGTTAACTTCCTGTAAATTTGATAACCATCTAATTTTATGAGAGAACTTTCACTTCCAGTGGTTCAAGTACTAGAGGATTTACTGCAGACAATTTGTAGGATATATATTTATAGGAGTGGCAGTAAAGTGAATCATGGTCAATGCAGCTGGTGGATTAATTCTAACTCTATAGTGAAGAAGGGCACACAAGGGAAGTAATAAGGGGTAAGATGATGACGATATATATCATTACACAGTTCAAGTAGAAGGCTGCGTTTGTGTTGCCGGGATGACGTGCTAGCGCTGCCTTCAGCACTACCTTGTTCCTCTAAATGACCAATTGGATGAAAATTTGAACACAGATATAATAAATAAAACACAACATGCATGTAGTATACAATATACACAACGTGAATATATTTTGTGAAGGGTAGGAACAGTGTACTGGAACATTACAATGTAAATCTGGATGATTGTGATGTGATATACATAACAGGCAAAGGTGAACTGTTGATTTTTACTGGAATTAATTTCAAATCTGTTAATTATTAGGGCACAGATCTCAAATATTATTCAAACAAAATATGTTCACAATAATTATCACACATGTTGTTATTGGACAAAATCACTCAAGTTAGTTGAACAATCGATTCACAGCAAAATCTAAATTTCTTCATTAATAATTGGAATTTATAGTCTTATGACTCTTCATCAGATATTATATTACTCAAAATCATTGGATAATGTAAGAAAATTTCAGTTAAGGTATGTGAATGGGCAGGTATCTAATAAAACTATCACTTTAAACCACACTACACATAACACAATACTATTCTATGGATAACAACTTCTTTATTAAAAATTTGAACACAAAATAAAGAAGTTGTTATCCATAGAATAGTATTGTGTTATATACGCCGACTTCGAAATGCCTATCACATAAATCACACTACACATGCAAATTTCTAAAAATATTTCACATATACTCCGCTCAAATTTCTCAAAACTGATTACAATGGGGCTTTTGTACATCATTGAGAGAATGGAGAAGAGCCTGTCTGTTCACTTGTATAATTTGACGAATATTACATGAAAATAATGTATGCGAGCCAGTTCAAAATATTCTCCTGAGCTAAAAGAAAGGGCAAAGTGAAATAACGAGAGGGCCAAGGGCCCTGATTGCCGTCGTTCATGGAGTCTACTGGACAACCTCCAAACAGGGTTATCTCCCCTTATGCTATGTCGATCTGCTTACTCAAACTCCAACTCCATCATTTCACAAATGCACATTTACCAGGTAAATGTTCGTTCATTGTTTGAAGTTTAACGTCGCACCTAACCTTATTGGCCACACGGCGATGATGACCCAAACAAACATACCCTAACAAAAACCTAACAAAAACCTAACCAAAACTACCAAAAAAAAATTGAATTTCGAATTTTGAAAATTAGGCTCTACAGACACTGATCACAATGGATCCTCAGAGAGCCTAATCTGTTTGGTACTTTAATCTACCTCCTGTTTACCAGGTAAATTCAAATCAGTCAATTGACTATCAGATACACTCGATAAAATAGTATTTGGTTCCAACCTGCTATAGATGTGTATAACGATTTGATTTCTATTAAAAACGGTGTTCAGATTTTGTCAGACTAGACCTGTGCGGAGAGTGCCAAAAGAACTTTTCGTGCCCAAGACAATAAATATAATGAGCTATAATTGTAGGGTTGTAGCTTTGTATGAAAATTGTTATCGAGGGCGAAAAACACCCTGGCATTCTCCGCACAGTGGGTCTTCACCAATTAAGCCATGTACATGTAGCCTTTGATGGAGAACGTGCGCGATTATCCGAACTACTTTGTATCGACATAAGGAGAGATAACCCTGTTTGTCTACTGGGTACCTGTGGAAGACTGAGAGCCAGCGAGTCAGAGTTGAAAAGATGACTTTTGCATTTTGTGAAATGGATCTTCCGGTATAAATTACTGAAAAGTACTATAATAAACAGCCATGTTGATGAAAGTGTACGTGTAGCATTTGTTTTTGTCTACCGGCGCAATGCGGCCGGCAGACTTTAAAATGGGTTATGTTTTGTTCACTGTCACTGGGTCTGCATGTAGGTGGTGTCACCAAGGGTTTTGTTCCATCCTTCGTGAGTGTCTGTGTAAATTATATATGTGTCGAGACATGATAAACTTGAAAGGCTTTGTCGGATTACTCTGAAAGGAGATGGTGCGATAAGGCGGAATTATGGCCTATACGTGGTGCACACTTATGTACACAATATGTGAAAGTTCTAGCTCAATTGCGTTATGATAATAGTTATAATATGAAATTGAAGCAATTGATGTTTTATTAAAAAATAAGCATGGCAATGGTGGCAATGATGAAGCTAATAAAAAGCCAAATTAAGCGAGTACTCAAGGCTGTACCGACTTGATTTGGGGGAACTATTCAGATGGTCAAGGTATCCGGAGGAACAACTGCCCCATCCAGTACGAGCATGTCTGGAATTAATGTTGAAATATTGAGGAACATCACTTGGGGGATCACTTGGGGGAAGGTAAAGTGAATGCCTTGTACCAGAGAAAAGAACAAACATATACAATTCATCACCACAGTGCGAAATTGTGTCCATGTGTTTCAGATTGCATGAATGCGCTCAGGCAGAAAAATAAACAATTACAAAGACACTGACGTCCTCTGGAATCTGCTGAGGTGCGATCACTTCCCTGATGATAGTCTACAGAAATTATGACCGATGGTGACCGACCATGGTATGGTCCAGGATTTAGTTCCACTTCACTGAAAAGAATTAAACGAGTATATGCAAAGTGTTTCAGGTCTCTGTATTGCCAACCGATTTGGTCAGTTGTGCCAGTGTATCTTGATCTAAATGTTGTTGGCTTAACACAGTGATCACTGGAAACACCTGCAGACTGGAGGAAGACACACAAAAACAAAGTGAAGAAAAAAGTGAAATGTATCAAATTTTTTATTTTCAGCTTTCTGGTATAAATCGCTATAATGAGGATTTTTCTGCTTTCAGTGACTTTCACAATACCGACTATCCAATCAGATTCTGTGATCAATTTTGACACAATTAACCAATCAACTGATACTTCTGTAGATCGCCGACATACAGTGCTGGCGATTAGGTGCCTGACTCTGGGGTCTAGTTTTTAGCACTAGAATTTGTGCTATTCTAAGATAGTGTTATCCCAAAATAACGAAAATACTGTTACTATTTTTCTGACTTTTCACTATTTCTGACTTGTATCAATGATTGCAAAATGTTATTCCGTCCTAAGAAACAACATTCGAAGGATACAATCTTAAGCGATGCTCTAGGGCCGTACTTCCAAAATACTGTTATACGATCACTTTCTAAATGATAATGAAAGCATCCAAGGCTGCTAAAAAACAGGGAAGGAATTGGTCCTGTTCAATATATTTCTGATGTGTCTCTCGTTGCATACGTGATGTGAATTTGTGAAGCTTAGCTCTAATTATTGAAGAGACTTCATCAATACTGTAAAGAAAGTCTAGGCAAATGAAAGTTGCATATGTGGTACCAGTGGACGATGGAAACAATTTTGTTGAGGCGTTCAACTGTTATCACAATTGTTTGACAACCCAATGGAATTACCTTTCCCCGATAAAGAACACAACACCGAAGATTAAAAATTGTATATTATCTGAACTAAACAAGATAACATTTTGGTAGTATTACCCTACAATATTGCCGAGGTCAGTGTCCGCATCATAGTGAACATTGTTGCCCAGGAAGCAGATCGGCTTTCATTCATGGTTTATGTATTCATGCACACAGCAACCTGCAGTCAAAGCTCAATGACATTGTTATTGTAGACATGTACAAGAATGAAGTCACTGAATCTGATTCATATTCATAATTTATTTGAGTGGCAATTGACAACCAGAAAATAATATAAGTAGCCTATAGGTCTTCTTCAAGATTACACGTATGCCTACCGGTACATCGAATAATTATTTTAAAATCCATTCAGCAATTGCACACAGAAAAAATACCCTTACGTTACTAAAAAATTCAATCACAGACACAGAAAACCATTATTAACGTCAAAAAATAAATTTACCTCCACTGCCTGGCCCAAACGGAAAATTATTTTGTCAACTTCAGCAGGTCAGAGCAAAGCACTAAGTGGGGTATATATCCAATCTAATTAAAATTAAATCCTAACTGCTTCCCCATTTGGATATGTCGCTGTTAGGATCTAACCGGCTTGCAGTAAGGCGCGTGTTGACCGATCCCGAGAGGGTTTCATAGTGCTTTGAAGGGAACGTAATGACAAGTGCTTTCTGGTTGGCTCAGCCGAAGCACACGCCAAGCTGTGGGGGATTCTTCTGATGTTGCCGCCCACCCGCCAGGTTGGCTCCATAATGCGGGGTAGAATTATGGACTCCTTGACGTAACCTTGAGTTAACGCAGAGTCCATGAACCTATCCCCCCTGCCCGACTCAAGTAAAGTAGTTAAAATGCGGTCGTGATGTCATAAGACTATTAAATATTCATGAGCTGGGCGCTCCGAACACAAAATTCGATTGAAATCAGTAAGATCCTACATAGCGACATATACGATTGGGGAGCATTGAGAGGATATTAATTTATTAAGATTGGGTATATATCCCACCTAAGATATTAAATCAAAGTTTGGATATTGAAATATATCCTAATTGGGATATTTTCACCGATTTTCATACTAAACGGCAATGTCGGATTTCGGCATCAAAACTACCAAAAACAAAATAGAACCTACTTCACAAAACTGACAATATGATTGTATAATTTTGCTGACCTTTTCTCGTCGACATTATTCTCTGTGCAATTGCAATTACGTGCAATACTTTTTGATGTTGTTGTTGCAGTATACTTCCCATCAATAACCACTGTTGTATGTCTTTAAACGAACAGAAGAACTACTAGCACAATATGCCAGCTTGAAAATATGGAAGTATGGAAAAAATATTCAAATTGCGATATTTTATCCCAATTGGGATATATATCCCAGTTAGGCCTAGTCCTTTTCCCTGACCTGTTCAACGAGCTGTCATTACGGATATGGTAAGAATCAAGAACATTACTTTTGCTGGATGACAAATGATGCAGGACGATAAGATCAGTCAATTTGAAAATTGCAGTAAAAAGGATGCTTTCGCCTGATGAAATAAATCAAGTTTTCCTTGCAAGAAATGTTTTCAAACTTAGCACACAAAACGGCGGCTTTCAGTCATGCCATGTGCATGCTTTCAGTCACGCAGTAGCGCGGAAACTTGCAACATTCATTTATTTGATAATATTAACAAGTGTGCGCCGGGAAACAAGTAATGAATTCAGTGACGGGTATAAAACGTTTTACACACCTCGATCTGTCCGAATGTCACACTCGCACAGTGTCAAAACTCTCCAGTCGACTGATGGAACGAAACGAAACTGCCTCCTCGTCTCTCCTTTTCAAACTCTCTCACCGGGACTGCACTATAATTTTGGCAGTGCGGTTCAGCCGATCTTAAAACATGACGTCTTTTCGTAAATTCGGTGTATTTCATTGGCTATCAGAACCGAAGATGAAGTGGGCATATTCCGTGACTACGACCTGTGCCATATTGACCAGTTTACAGACAAAACACAATCTTTCGAAGAAAATCTCTCAAGATATCAGCAGAAATGTTGTCCAGGAAACGCATTCGACATATTCTTCAATATCTGCACCTAGAAACGGCTCGTCGTGAGATTAATTCAGAGAAATTATTCGAAACTAGGTCGAACTACTTCATAGCACATTCAATAAACGGAGTGACGCGGAACTTTCAGTCATTCTCTCATTTTGCGCAGGGGTGTTGTAATGAAAACCATATCGCTTGGATAGATCGCACCCCTGAAATTACCCATAAGCCAGTTCACCTAGCATTGCAAGAAAC
>JAVTVY010034487.1:0-150948 GCA_036873755.1 Hanleya hanleyi
GAAAAATAAGGCTAGGTCCGCCCACAATGTTCTCCTTCAGACATTCATGCATGTCTGCATCTTTTTGGTGAATCAGTGAGAAGTACGTAGGACACTCTTGAAAAAGATGGCGAAGCGCTAGACCCGGTAAACTCAAGCACTCTTTAAAGATGTCGACGTGCATTTGCCGACGAAAGAGTTGCACCATTTTCTCGGCCGCTTCCAGGAAAGGAACCACATCTAGGTTATTATACCACACCAGGAAATCTCGCAACGTCTTCATGCTGTGGCGGTTCCACACTTGTTGGAGTTCGATGTAGGTGGCCTCTGGCAGAGCTTCCCCTTTCAGGTCATTGTAAAACGCTTCCCGGGGTGGCAACTGGGTGTTTTCTAAGCGGTCCAGGCTCGTCATATAGGTGTAAGGAAAGTAACCTTTGGTTTGTGCACAGTTATAGGCTTTCACCCACTGATCATAACTGTGATTGGGTGCCAGGTAATTCCGCACATCCAGGAAACGAAGTGATGTGGTAGTGAGGGCCATATGGTTGTTGATCTTTTTGATCACCGACTTGAGGGTATCGGACTGCGCCAAGTAAGGGTAGAGAAATTCCTTCACCATGTTCAAGTCGTATCGCCCCGAATTGAAGCCGAGCACCGGTAACTGACCTAGGTATTGTAGGAACCGTAACTTCAATTTCGCCGCATACGGTTTCGGTAAAGGGACATCCTGCGACTGCAGAGGCTGCGACTGGGATTCCGGCTCCGACTCGGACTCGGACTCTTCATTGTCGCTGAACGCTACACCGGGTTCAGGAATGCGGTCGTCCAGCTGGGCCAGTACGTCCTCGAACTTGGCCACCAACAATTCCGTACTGGCCGCACTGACTTCCTCTAAATACTCCATCATACGGGTGATCAACTCATGGGATTCTCCCGTGGACACGAAACACACTGGAGCAGCGTCATAGCCGGGCACGTTGGTTGAAATGCTGACACTGAGGGGGATATGGCGCTGCGTCCACTGCGTTTTAGCCGAAAACATGTCCATGGGCTCCAACAGGGCCTCAAAATCATAGCATGCCCGGAAGGGAAAATAACGATCCACCTCCGGTATCATCACACCCTCATCGGCCAGTTCCTGGAAAATAGTAGGTGCATTATGATACACTCCACCCGGATATACTCGCTTGACACTGTTGTCACAGATTTTCTCGTGGCGATGTAAGTCGTAAGACTTTTTAAACACACGATGGCATTGGGCACAACTGAAAGACTGAGCGTACTGGTTCATATTGTTAATGAGTGAAAAATGACTCACGCCATTGTCATCGAACACATTGACTTTCATCGTAGCAGCATACCGTTCTGTTGATCGCCGAACCAATTCAGCCACAAATGTATCCTCCTCCTCGCATCGTAATCGATAAACAAAGATATTAATATCGAACAGTCTTTCCACGTCATCCAAATTCTTAAAGGGGACTCCACGGAAGTGCCGCTTATCCACGTCTTGCTGCTCTAAATATTGTTCCCAATAGCCATCGGTCACTGTGTCACAAGCCTTGGGGTCACACTCGTCCAGATGCACGGCCAAACACCGAAACAGACATTTCCGGTCTTTGTAGGGCCCCTTTTGCCCTCCTGTTAATGCATACAGGCCTTTTCGATGAAGCAACCACGGGGGGAGTAGTACAGGAGCACCGATCGGATGATCTCTCATTTTGGTGACGAAAAATGTGACGTTAGTCACCATTTCCACCAACCATTGGGTATTGGGGCGTTGCAACCGGGCCCATTCCAATGGATCCAACGTAGTCAATTGGTCGATGAGTGGCTCCAGAAAAATAGCATCCGTGATGGTGAATGGCTGGTCAAACACATACGAATTATTACTGGGATAGAAATACCGCAGTTGGTCCGTGTTTTTGTGCCGTAAGATATACCCAAATGTCACATTCAATTTGAAGGCAGTACCCTGATCTTTGAAAATGTTCTCGGCGTAAGTAGGAAGATGCGCGATGTCCTCCAAGCGAAAATTGTACAAGTCCAAAAGACGACGGTCACGGTGATAACAACGGCGTATGGTGGGCCAGTGACGTTGATAAATGGCCCTGACACGCTCGTCTTCAGGCAAGACTTCAACCGGAGGTGCTGCTGGATCGTCTGGAAAATCTTCTCCACGTCTCATGCTTTTCGTCTCATACAAGCGGATAGGCAAGCAGGCAGGCAGGCAGGCAGGGAGGCAGGCAGGCAGGTCAGGTAAGTCAGATTGAATACACCCTTTCCCTAAAAATCGACTCCTTTTATACGTTTTTCTACAGGCCGCCATTTTGTACCCACCTCCCACCACCCTCCAAATGGTGGTGGGAGGTGGGTACAAAATGGCGGCTACCCACCTCCCACCACCCTAAAACCAGGCCGCCATCTTGTACCCACCTCCCACCACACATCCATCACGCATGCGCACATCCACACTTATGACGTCAATACAAGTTCTTGTGGTGGGAGGTGGGTACAAAATGGCGATACCCACCTCCCACCATCCTCCAAATGGTGGTGGGAGGTGGGTACAAGATGGCGGCTACCCACCTCCCACCACCCTCAAACCTGGCCGCCATCTTGTACCCACCTCCCACCACACATCCACACAGGCCGCCATCTTGTACCCACCTCCCACCACACATCCATCACGCATGCGCACATCCACACTTATGACGTCAATACAAGTTCTTGTGGTGGGAGGTGGGTACAAAATGGCGATACCCACCTCCCACCACCAGCCAAATAGTGGTGGGAGGTGGGTACAAAATGGCGGCTACCCACCTCCCACCACACTCAAACCAGGCCGCCATCTTGTACCCACCTCCCACCACACAGCCACACAGGCCGCCATCTTGTACCCACCTCCCACCACACAACCATCACGCATGCGCACATCCACACTTATGACGTCAATACAAGTTCTGCGCATGCGCAGTGAGGCGCTATTTACTTGAAAGACGCTTTGTATACTACTCATGTGATACTGGGAATATGTAAAATAATAACTTTCTTCGTCTCAACTGGACCAAGATGGCGAGTATGAATCTCTCTTCGTCGAGCTGGAATCCCAAAACCAAAAATATATCGTGGGTATTTTCTATCGACCGCCTGACAAAAACGTTTCCAAACTCAACCAACATCTGCAAAGATTTTTGACACAGCCTGAGATCCAAAAAAATAAATGCATCTTAATGGGCGATTTCAATATAGACCTATTTAAAACTGACAGACATGGCCCATCCAAAGAATTTCTAAATATATTGAAATCACACTATTTCTTTCCACAAATAACCAAACCGACCCGCGTAAAACGCCGTTCTGCAACCCTCATCGATAACATTTTCTTAAACTTTCACGAAAACAATCTCCTGTCCGGTATATTATTGACGGATATATCCGACCACTTTCCCATCGTTCATATACTGAAGGGCGACACAGACAACATAACCCCAGAACACGCTATAACCTTCCGCCGAATTACTCCGGACTCCAAAACATTATTTACTGAGAGAATTAAAGACACGAACTGGGATGAAATCACTAGTAGGGACGATGCCAATGTAGTACTAGAATTGTTTTCACATAAATTTCTACAAATATATAATGAGTGTTTTCCATTAATTACTACGAAAAAATCTAGGAAGAAAAAAATAATTAAACCTTGGATTACATATGGCATATTAGAATCAATTCACGAAAAGAACAAATTATACAGAAATTATCTAGTAAGTCCAAACAACGAAACACATAAACAGTATAGAATTTATCGGAACAAATTAAACCATTTGATTAAATTATCTAAGAAACAATATTTTGAAGATAAATTCAATTCATCCAACCATGACATAAAAGGTACCTGGAAAATCTTAAACCAGCTCATGAACCGGAAAATAAATACTGTGACATCAAAAAAGTTTACGATCAATGGTCAAGAAATTAGTGATCATTCAGAAATCGCATCAAAATTTAACACATATTTTACATCAATTGCCGAACAACTGGACTCTAGAATTCCTAATACCAGTGCGTCTTTTCAAAAATATCTGAAAAACATCATACATGAAAATTTTGAATTTCCAAATATAACCAACGAAACTGTCAAGAACACGATACTGCAGCTAAAGTCTTCAGCACCAGGCTTAGATGGAATCCATACCTCTCTCGTCAAAATAGTTTCTGATTATATTTCCATACCATTATCTTTTATAATAAATTTGTCATTCAGCACTGGGGTGGTACCAGATGCGCTTAAAACGGCTAAAGTGACACCAATATATAAATCTGGAGATATCAATCTTATGTCCAATTATCGACCCATCTCAGTACTACCTTGTTTCAGTAAAGTTTTTGAAAAAATTGCTGCTAATGCGATCATCGACTATCTGGATACAAATGATATTATTTCCTGCCATCAGTATGGATTCCGAGCTCATCATTCTACTTCACATGCAGCGGGCTCGTTATACGATAATCTTATATCTGGTAAAGAAGCAAAATTATACAGTCTTGTCACATTTTTGGATTTATCAAAGGCATTTGACACCGTAAAACACGACATTCTTCTCGCAAAATTAGAACATTATGGATTTCGACGTACGTCACTACATTGGCTCTCAAGCTACTTATCAAACCGTTCCCAAGTTGTAACTTTCGATTCAATTCTATCTCAACCACTTCCAATTTCATATGGTGTACCACAAGGCTCGATCCTTGGACCCATATTGTTCCTCATATATATCAATGACATATGTAATGCATCTGAAATCTTAAAATTTACTCTTTTCGCAGATGACACCAGTGTTACCTTTTCATCTAAGGACCCGCAAGACGCAATCAATATTATGACACTAGAATTAGACAAGTTACATGAATGGTTTTGCACAAATCACCTTTCTCTCAACATAGTAAAAACGAAATGCATGCTTATTAAGCCATACAAACAGCGAGCTAAAAAATTTAACTCGGTAAAAATCTCTGGAACGGAAGTAGAGATGGTCAATAGTTTTAAATTTTTAGGAATATACTTTAACGACAGCTTGAATTGGGCCACACACATTGATTACATTAGCAAGAAAATATCACGCAATATTGGAGTAATTAACTATATAAGAAAATCTGTCAATAAGAAATGTCTATATATATTATATTACTCCCTTATATTCCCATATCTATCATACGGCAATATTATTTGGGGAAATACTTACGCCTCGCATTTAAACCCGTTAATTTTACTCCAAAAGCGTGCTCTTAGAGTCATAACACTGTCCAATAAATATGATCACACCGATCCATTATTTAAACAACTGAAAATTATACCAATCCAACAGTTGAATTTGTACACAACTTTAATTTTTGTTCATAAATTTTTCCACAATTCTGTCAAGCTCCCCAGACAGTTTAGACAATATTTCGTTAGGCAGTCTTCGGTGCATTATTATCAAACCAGGGGATCATTATACAATTTGAACAGACCATTCCATTATTCTAACTTATCGTACTATACAGCCAGAACCAAAGGTCCACGTGAGTGGAATAAATTACCTTCCTCTATTAAATCTATTTCGTCGCTTTCCCTTTTCAAGTCAAAATTAAAGGAATATCTGGTCACAGACCAGTCAGCACAGTAACTGAGTATACTGCAAACAAATGTACATATTGCCTACGCCAACATGCCATTAAGTTATCGTTATATTACAGTCAAAATATCTGTTTATTTGGGATAGAGCAAGCCCCATGGGGCTTTATTCCCGCCATGTGAGTCTTTGTGTCCAGGGGTCGCAATGCTACTTGACGTTATATCCAGTATTAGCCTGTCATCAACTTTGGTGCAAATTGCAATCCCTGCTGAAATGTACTTTTTTTATTATTTTAATGGTGAATAAATATCAAATCAAATCAAATCATATGGTGGACATGAACGAACATGCGAACCCAACTTTCGGGCCGAGAATCACGAACTGAGCAATGGTGACCGTTTGTGTGAGGAGATCAATTTGTCTAGACAGGATTATTTTCAATAATACATGTACAAGCCTGAACAACAGTTTCTCACATGAAGTACTGACCATGCTGTTTTTCTGTACCTGTGTACCTTTTCTGATTTTAGCTATATCATCTGTTCCTGAGGCGAAAGAAAAGTTTGATGAGGAACTCTAAAAGGAAGGAAGCCGAGACAAGCCATTACTAAAAAGTTATTCCGAATTCTCCATAAGAACAGGCGAGAGGCAATTGGGTCAGTCAGGGATGGTTCGGTCAAGAATCTTTTTGAGATTTGTCCCCTCCTCCAGGATGCAGAATTTGTGAGTATAGGTCATAACTTGAATTATTAAGTTTTGATTATTCATTGCAGTGCTCGAAATGTCTATCTATTTGCTGGACATGTCCCACAGAAAATTGACTTGTCCGGCAATATTTTCAGGCAGTCGGACAATTGTCCGACACTTTCAGCATCAGGCAGACAGAGAAACAAAGCGATTAGAAGAAAATAATTTTTAGTGTCTTTCACGATGTTTCACTGCGATCGAAACATCGATTAACGTTTTCCCGTTGCAAAAATCCACTGTCATTGTTGTTTACGGCTGGGCTTTCCCGGTGACCTATTTAGCAGGATAAGATTAAAACATTTTTCATTTGACCGCAGCGGGTCACGTCATTCTTCAAGAAACCCCGTTCTGCAGAGCCTAGCTCATTGACTCGCATCTACGCTATATTTCTCATGCTAGGCTACCATATTCTGGACGACCACTAGGAATGTGGTAAATCAAATCTGTCATTTCCTGTCTCGCTGTCTAAAGATGGTGGGTTTGTTTAAATTTGGATTCACTTCTTCTGGGGGGGAAAAAGGCAGCCCGAAGATGGAAATCAGAGCGAAACAGTTCCTCAGAAAGTACCAAAAGATAGTTCGTCGACATCAGCTGGTGTTACACGCAACAAAGGCTGAATGGCGCGTTCATCGGTCCTGATTAGACTACAAGGAGGACTCGCGGACGATGTTCTGTACAACTATACTACGACTGAATCAATTAGAATGGATGTTCCATACACGATTTTGTTAACTTACACCGGCATACCAGATTGGATTTGTTTCCCCAATGATTATTAATTTGATAATAATGTTATAAATTTGGGATAAAGTTAAAACAAACTCAGAATTATTTAATGGTTTAATTCTGGAATTTATTTTACATAATATAATCTGAATGAAAATTGATAACATCCCGATGAAAAAAATGTCCTGCTTAAAGTCAGTATATCCTGTAAATTTTTTGCCTAGCAGGACAAATGTCATGTTGGTGATTTTCAATATTTCAAGCCCTGCACTCACATCTTTACTGGATGTTTATAGCTCATGCTGATAGTTAGTTAGTTTTCTTTAGTTCATTTGCAGGCTGTTTTTAGTAAGGATTATTACAAATGCAACTAAGTGGGTTTTTTTGTTGATAATTGGATGATGACAATTGCAAACTGAACCTTGTCCGAACAATAGTCCCGACATTTAATGACATTTTCATAGTCCTTTTATACACAAATGATGCAATGCACTGGCCTTTTAACTGACATTGGGTGTGCAAGCTACAATGAGGTCAAAAGGAGCATGACTATTTGAATCAAAAGTATCATGTAGCTCCAAAAACTATGTACCTACCCCAATCCTCATCTCCATTTTTATACGTCCACCCAATAGGCTGACGTATTATGTGATCATGGCGCTTTCCGTCCGTCTGTCCGAATGTCCGTCTGTCCGTCCCGTGTGTCCAGTCTATATCTGGGAAAGTTTTCTATCCACAGTTCCAATTTTTGGTGAGTGAATTATCCTGAAGGGAAAAGATGTCGCATACCAAATGGAGGTCAAGGTCAGAGGCCAAAGGTCACTGGCCTAAAAACCAAAAATCCACTCAATCGTTCATGTTCGTTCTATACCTGTTTTCTATCCACAGTTGCAATTTTTTGTGAGTGGATACACTAGGTCAAAATGATGTGTCGTGTACTGAAATTGAGGTCGGATCATAGGTCAAAGGTCACTGTGGCCTAAGAATCCAGAATTCATTGATCATTGACAATTTTCTATCTATAGTTCCAAGATTTGGTGAGTGGATACCCTAAGGGAGACCGATGTGTCACATACCAAATGTAGGTCAAGGTCAGGGGTCTAAGGTCAGGCCTAAAAATCAGGAAATTATTGAAAATTGCTATTTTTTTTGAGTGGATTCAGTAGGGAGAAAAGATTTTGCATACCAAAAATTAGGTCAAGGTCAAAGGTTACTGTGACCCCAAATTCAAGAAATCATTAAAAGTATATATTTTTTGTGTCAGTATATACAGTAGGGGGACAGGATGTGTCGTGTACCAAAATGTAGGTCAAGGTCAAAGATCAAGGTCACTGACCTCAAATCCTGAAATTCCTAAAAATCATGATTTAATGTCTGTATATACATTAAAGGTGAACTGCAAAGCTTTTAATTTTATCTAAACTGTTGCTTATATACATCTTGTCTTATGTGACATAACTTTTATACGTTTTTGGGGCAAATATAGTTTGCAAAATTGTACTAATAACAATATTTAAGTTATCCTGTTATAAATCCGTCTTGAAAACTTGCATCGCTTGTCTCTCTTGGTTTGTAGAACGTTATGACGTTATAGTGGTCCCCTTCAGTCAAGTTTTATTCAAATGTGACGTCATGCTACGTCGGATGAATGAACGGGGACCACTATAACGTCATGACGTTCCAAAAACAACGGGAGGCAAGCGATGACGTTTTTAAAAGTTCTGGCTCTCGGTATAAGTTTTGACTTCTCATATACCCAAAATAAAACAATAACCCACAGAACTCCTACCACGCATAATTGTAACAACTATAGAAGTTCTTGTTTTATGACATTTTAACAGAACATTGGAAAGCTTTTCAGTTCACCTTTAAGGGAAGACGATGGGACGTGTACCATCCATCCATTAATGTTTGTGCCACTAAAGAAGGCACTTATAACGCTATGTGTTATTACCTGTTTACTTGTTTTTTGTCCTCTGCCACGAAGTGGTGGGAGGACTTGGAAATGCTAGCCGTCCATTCCACATCTTGTGAACATGATATCTTCAGAACAATTCGACCAATCGACTTCAAACTTTAGAAGGTGCTTCACATCAGTTAGACGGTCATTGGTATTGATTTTCAATTGAGTACGTAATCCAAGATGGCTGCCATCAACCATATTGGATTCTGTCTGTCCCACATCTTGTGAACGCGATAACTTGAGAACAATTGGACCAATCGACTTCAAACTTGGGAAGGTTCTTCACTTCAGTCAGACGGCCATTGGTATTGATTTTCGCTGATGTGCGTAATCCAAGATGGCTGCCATTGACCATATTGGATTTCATCCGTCCCACGTCTTGTGAACGCGATATCTTGAGAACAAATCAACCAATCGACTTCAAATTTGGGAAGGTACTTAACATCAGTTAGATGGTCATTGGTATTGATTTTCACTGAGGTAAATAATCCAAGATGGCTGCCATTTACCATATTGGATTCCATCCGTCTCACATCTTGTGAAAGCAATACCTCGAGCACAATATGACCAATCGACTTCAAAGTTGGAAAGGTTCTTCACATCAATCTGATGGCCATTGTTATCAATTGATTTTCATTGAGGTAGTATGTAATTGAAGATGGTTCCCATTGACCATCTTGGATTCCGTCCATCCTGCATCTTTTGAACATGATATTTTAAGAACAACTTAACCAATCGACTTCAAACATGAGAAGGTGCTTCACATTAGTTAGATGGCCATTGGTATTGATTTTCACTGAGGTACGTAATCCAAGATGGCTGACATTGACCATCTTGGATTCCGTCTGTCCCGCATCTTGTGAACGCGGTATCGTGAGAACAATTCGTCCCATTGACGTCAAACTTGAGAAGGTGCTTCACATCAGATAGACGGCCATTGGTATTGATCTCATTATGTAATCCAAGATGGCTGCCATTGACCATTTTGGATTTCACTCACCCATATTGTGCACATATGTGTTGTGAACACAATATCTTGATCCATTCCTCCCATCGATTTATAAATCTCACCATCCGCAAACCCATATACGACTACAGACTTACATTCCAGTGTTACACTACCCATTACTGATTCCCAAACCTCTTCAAATTGTCTCAACAATTCCAGATAAACGTCTATTTCCATATACACATATCCATTTTTCAAGTTATATTTAAGGAGATATTGGAAGCGTATATGCTGTACGCTCTCAAACAGGCTACTTGGCGGAGGACCTGCTAGCTACTCAGCTTGTAACATTGAACATATGGGTTGCGTGAGTTGTTGGGGATCTGTCCCCCATGTACATTTTCCTGGAACAGCCCTTAGAGGCATTAAGCATATATTTTACACATTCATCCATTTGTCTGATCTTTTTCAATATTTGCTTAGTTAAATTTGAAGCTATCCAAAAATGAGTTGCAAATTGGCACAAAATTGACACACCCTCTTATTTTCTTATGTTATTCAAGGGAACAGACCTTGCGGATCTGGACGTTAAAGCCTGGTTGAAGTTTCAAGAAGAATTGAAGACCAAATCAGAAGTGCGAATTGAGTCCTTCCCGAGTGTTATATTTTCAAGAGTTATGGCCCTTCGTTCTTGAAATCTTTGTGAACTGGGACTTGTCCGGGCTGGATTTCCTGGATTTGTATGGACAAGTATGAAATTTGCATGATATGTGGTCAGTGTCCCATAGTTGTGCAGCGTAAAGTTTCTCCGTGTTTCGCTCAGATTTTCAAGAGTTATGGCCCTTTGTTCTTGAAATCTCCGTGAATTGGGACTTGTCTGGGCTGGATCGCGGTTAATATTGTATGGACAAGTATGAAATTTGCATGTTATGTGGACAATGCCCCATAGTTGTGCAGTGTAAAGTTTCTCTGCATATCGGTTATATTTTCAAGAGTTATGACCCTTTGTTCCTCAAACCTCAAATATATATATTTGTCCAGGCTGGATTGATACTTAGGATATACATTATACAAACTGAATCAAGGTGAAGAAAGTGACTTAAGCAGAGTTGTGATATTTTTGCGAATTAGGCCTTGATTTACCAATTACAATCATTCCATTTCCAATTAACCGATCTGGGGAAAGTGGCTACATATATATGTTATTCTACATTCCAAAGCAGACCAGTGTAACTGCATGTATAGTCTCAGGATTTATGATGAATTCAATTGACGACGTAATACACATTATTGTCACCATACAGTAGTTGTGCATGTGTTGGACTTTTTCAACCTGATTCACATTTTCCTGAGCTCAGTTGTTCCCCTTCATCATGTATATCAGAAGCATTTTAAACAACCTGTTGTGGACCATTTTGGCTATTTTTAAGGCTGGTTTTCACCAACTTTCTTGTGAGCGCAACTACATGTATAGTTTCCGGATTTATAATGAATTCAATTGACGATTTAATTGTCACCATACAGTAGTTGTGGATGTTAAGGACTTTTTCGACCTGATGGCATGATTCTGAATTGTTCCCCCTGATTATGTAGAAGCAGCTTAAACGACCTGTTGTGGGGATATTAAATGAGCCAGTTTGACTATTTTTAAGGCTAGTTTTGATAACTGTGCTGTCAACCTTGTGGCCCAATGACTACTTTCCTCAATAAATTTATGGATTATTTTATTTCAGTTTGTTGTTAGCCTCTGATTTCTCCACCAAAGTAGATTCAGCAGTTAGTTGTGTGCCTTGGAGACAAAGAATATCAAGTCGAAGAACATAACATCCATACTGCCATTGCTAAACATGTTCAGAAGCTCAATGCTTGAGCTACGCCCATGCTCGTCAACACTTTTTCCACACATCCAATGGCTAAACATGTTCCCCCGATGTAATGTTTAGGATTTAAACGTATTTAGCAGAGCACTATGGCTAAACATGTTTAGTAGGGAACTGTCGATAAACATGTTTAAACCCTAAGCACCAAATCACTAAACCACATGTTTAGCGGGATGACGTGTGGAAAAAGTGTTGACAGGTATGCGCGTAGCTTATGTGTTTAGATCCTCCACACATGTTTAACAGTGTATCATCATTACAATTAACACCAATAACATGCACTTCCGACTTGTCTGCATTTAATCTAGCATTGGAGGCCTTCCCATAAGTGACAATATGCTTCTGACAGTTTCTAATACATTCCTTATCTCTCGAGGTTATAGTTATATCATCAGCATGTTGAAAATTTTTGGAAATCACAGGGGATCCAGGAATGGGAATACCCCGTACATCGTCAGAAGCTCTTATCATCGCTCCAAGAGGCTCCACACTCAAAACATATAACATAGCTGAAATCGGACAACCTTGACGCACTGACTTCCCAACCTTAAAATAATTTGTTAGGAAACCATTGCATTTAACTGCACTGCGAACATCAGTATAAAACAGTTTAACCCATTTCAAAAAATTGTCCCCAAAACCAAAACGAGTCAAAGTTGCCAATAAATATTCATGTGACACTCTGTCGAATGCCTTTTCCTGATCAAGCTTTAAAAAGTATGATTCCAAATTATCTTCCTCCACAAAAGTCATTACATCACGTATGCTACTTATTGTATCAGCTATGTCCCTACCAGGGACACAGCAACTCTGGCTAGAGTCTACTATAGACCCTATAACACATTTAAGCCGATTAGCCATACATCGAGAAATTATCTTGTAGTCTACATTCAGAAGACTAATAGGTCCCCAATTCTTCAAAGAACACTTATCTCCCTTGTCTTTAAATACAAGCGTGATTACACCCGATTTCATGGATCTAGAAAGTTCACCTTTCTCAAAAATTTCATTTAATACATCAAGTAAAATCGGCCCTAAACTAGACCAAAAGTGATTGTAAAACTCAACAGTGAGACCATCATTCCCCGGACTTTTATTTGGGGCCATGCCATCAAGGGAACATTTTAATTCTTCAACAGACAAAATTTCTTCACAGGAAGCCATATCAGGCTCCGAAAGAACACAATCTAAAAACGACAATACAGTTTGCAACTCTTCTCTGTCAATATCATCTTTTTCATACAACTTTTGATAAAAATTGTGAACTTCGTTCAAAATAGGCTCTGTATCATTCACAATCTGACCATCATTTGTTCTCAGTTCAGAAATTAATTTATTTCCTCGCCTATATTTTTCAAGATTTAAAAAGTACTTCGTGTTACGGTCACTCTCATGGATCCATTGAGCCTTCGATCGCAATATAGCTCCATTGCACTTTACCATTTCAAACTCTCTGAGCTGTGTTTGAATTTCTACAACACGACTCGTATCATAATTTGTAACAACCGCTGCACGGCGATAGTCATTATCTAGACTATTCTGTAATTTGTACATTTCTTGTTCTTTTTCTCTCTTCTTTCGAGCCCCATAAGCTCGAGCCAATTGTTTAATCTTGTATTTGAGATTATCCCACCAAACTACCTTCTCTGATTCAAACAAAGGACAATTCAGCTGATTGTTAACGAGGTCCCTCACTCTTTGACAAAACACCTCGTCAAACAAAAGCTGATTGTTAAAAACATACAGGCCTGGACCCCTTTCGATTGTTATGAAATCTATTCGCAGTACAACTGCGCTATGGTCACTAATAGTGGTGTGCCGAAAATAAACCGACTTCACCAATGTTGACAGGGAGCGAGTAATTAAAAAATAATCAATTCGGCTCTGCCGAAGAACACCCTCAATATTTCGCCGCCACGTAAATGAAATTTTATCAGGATTATTATATCTCCATATATCTCGCAATTCAGTGTTGACAACAAAATTTTCTAATATTGATCTCGAACGATCATATTCCAAATTTTTACTAGATCTATCAAGTGCACTGAATACAGTATTAAAATCGCCACTGAATATTTTCCCAACATCTCGTATATATGAACCAAAATTCGGAAAAAATGTAACTCTATCTTTTACTATATTTGGCGCATAAACACTAAACACATCAATTTCCATATTGTCAAAAACAAAAGTTAATCTCAACAGTCTCCCTGTGCCATCACCGAGCACAGATTTCACACATACTTTTAAATGGTTGGAAACAACAATTGCTACACCTTTGTGACCATCAGTCGAGTTATCATAGTAAACTTTTCCTTGAAACAAATGTTCATACTGTTTGATGAAATCATCAGTCCAAAACGTTTCCTGTAAGCAAACAATATCGGCCTTCATACTATGCACGACGTCGCTTATTTTGTTTACGTTTCTTAGGTCATTGCAGTTCAGAGATAATATAACTACCATTGCAGAAAATATAAAGAATGTTTTATAATTCACTTCGAATGTTTGTCCTTTGCTCTGATCTTCGCCCGCGTTAAATTCGGAGCCACAATCACCCGTTTCCTCCTGTTTCAGATCTCACTAATGTTGTCTCCATTCGCAAGCGATCGTGATCCACGACCCCGGTTCACCGTGTGCCACTCGGCGTCATCACCATGATCACTTTCATCTGTTCCGTCATTGTAATCCATTTCACCTCCTTCGCCCTCTGCTTGAGACCTCGCGTTTTCAATAACACATTCATTGGAAACCACAGCTGGTGTAACCAAAACCTCAATCTCCTCGTTGCCTTTTGTTTTAGGATTAGGCTGCTCATTTTGCATAACAATTAAATTGCTGGTTTCTGAGTTGTTTTTGCTCTCATCCGTACCCGACTCTGTAGTGTGAATATCGGCAACAATTGTGACAGTCGTCGATTGCTTGCTTTCTGTGATTTCTGAGCTGCATTTACAGTCCTTTTCCGGGCAGAAATCACAAAACCGTTCATCGGAGACCGCGTCATCGTCCTGTTCAGCGCACACACAAGAAAAATCACCACACGTATCACAAAGTTCGCACTTGGAGTACTCGCCTTTGTTACCGCAATTGGTACACTCTGGGGTCTCGCACGCGTATATTTTGTGGCCTTGGAGACCACAGGAAAAACATACAAACTGAGGGCATTGTTTATATAGATGGTCATCAGCACAACACAGTGAACAGACTTTAACTTGATTGTTATGCAAAACTTTGCAGAATTCGGTCGTTTTTCCGACGTGAATTTCATTGCGTACGGCAAAGATTTGATATTGCTTGGCAATTTAACTTTCACGTACCTGGTGCCGTCCGCCACTTTCGTGTCCTTGTGAAATCTTCGTTGAATTCCACTCAACAGCTCAATCCCCAACTCTTCTAGCTTACAAATAATTTCCTCATCCTCAACATAGCTGGATAGGTGCATAAATGAAACCACTGTAACTCTCTCTGACACCTCCATGCATGAAAAAACCTCACCGTCAATCTCCAAGCCACTGCTTATCAGTTCCACCGATTCTCTGTCTCCCAGCGTAATCTCCTAGGAATCGTTCCCCTTCGGGACGCATGCAAAAATTGTATTCAAGCCACATGATTCTTCTACTACCTTGATAATATCAGACGCTGAAATTGCTCTGATGTCTTTCACATGCACTAAGACCGAATTGTCTTTCACATACCTCCGCCCAGAGCTCTGACTCTGAAACGAACTTCCACCACGACCACGGAAGGGCGTATCACGGCGGCCACGACCCCCGGGGGAGGCCATGGTATAAAGGACTTCTTCCTTGTAAACGAGTAAAGTATACCACCAAAGATATCCAAAATCAGTCCACTGTTTTGATAGCAACAACAACCGCACATATACAAGGAGCTCCCAAAAACACGCCCGTTCACTCCGACGATCACTGAGACATCAGAACGCGCTAACCGATTGCGCTATGGAGACTAAGCTGAGCTTGTCTATTTTACAACATCGTATATAACTTTTATCAAATTACTGCAAAAAGGCTGTTTTGAGCATAATAATTTATCCCTCTGATCCAGTGATCTAGTGCCCTGATCGCACAATATGCCGGCCACTTACCATCACCAAGAGATATTGAGTAATGTGTTAAAGAAAATTGGTTTTAAGAACTCGGTTGCCCTAATGCAATCATGAATATATGGCCGATTCTTCAAAACTGAAACAAAAACAAAAAACAAAAAAAAATTAATCAATGGTCCCCGGGTGGGCTTGAACCACCAAACTTTCGGTTAACAGCCGAACGCGCTTTTTTTTTCTTTTGATATAATATTTATTCATCAGACATGTTTTAGAGAGGCTTTATAATTTTTCGTCAGTCAAAACAATAATAGTTCATATGACAATGGCAATCCGGCGTTAAAACAGAGAATCACAGATAAGAGACACCGAACGCGCTAACCGATTGCGCCACGGAGACTAAGCTGAGCTTGTCTATTTTACAACATCGTATATAACTTTTATCAAATTACTGCGAAAAGCCTGTTTTGATGAATATGAATATATGGCCGATTCATCAAAACTGAAACATGAAAAAAAATAAAAATAATAATCAATCGTCCCCGGGTGGGCTTGAACCACCAACCTTTCGGTTAACAGCCGAACGCGCTAACCGATTGCGCCACGGAGACTAAGCTTAGCTTGTCTATTTTACAACATCGTATATAACTTTTATCAAATTACTGCAAAAAGCCTGTTTTGAGCATAATAATTTATCCCTCTGATCCAGTGAACTGGTGCCCTGATCGCACAATATGTCGGCCACTTACCCATCACCAAGAAATATTGAGTATTGTGTTAAAGAAAATTGGGTTAAAGAACTCGGTTGCCCTAAAGCAATCATGAATATATGGCCGATTCATCAAAACTGAAAATGAAAAAAAAAAAATAAAAAATTAATCAATCGTCCCCGGGTGGGCTTGAACCACCAACCTTTCGCCTAACAGCCGAACGCGCTAACCGATTGCGCCACTGAGACTAACCTGAGCTTGTCTATTTCACAACATCGTATATAACTTTTATCAAATTACTGCAAAAAGCCTGTTTTGAGCATAATAATTTATCCCTCTGATCCAGTGATCTGGTGCCCTGATCGCACAATATGCCGGCCACTTACCATCACCAAGAGATATTGAGTAATGTGTTAAAGAAAATTGGTTTTAAGAACTCGGTTGCCCTAAAGCAATCATGAATATTTTTTTTCGCTTGAAATGAAAATAATATATTCACAAATAGATATATACAATACAATCAGTCACAATCTGGGTTAAAAGAAGTATCACAGATATGGATTTGACTGTCTATTATTCACAAGAGGTAATGCAATTTAGTATTTGAAATGTTAGCAAAGACATTATTCACGCACCAACATTTCTTAAAGCTACGCTCACCAATCCGAAAGTGATCTACATAAATTCTTTGCGTAACCTGGCGTTAATACTTTGTACAATACTAGACTTAGATACAGGCCTGTTATTGAAAATGTTCTCATTCCGAGAACACCAAACATAAAACAGAATTAAGTAAATAACATAAATAAGAACGTCATGCTGTTCTTTTGGTAAATTGACCTTGAAAAGTTTGTACAACAGATGATGGTCAGATAAATCAGGCAAAAAGTTACAGTATGACTGAAGGGTTGATTTAAACATTGTAAGAACACTCTGTGTCATACGACAATTGACAAACAGGTGCTCGCGAGTTTCTGCCATGTTGCAAAACACGCACACAGTAGTATTAATAATATTCCTGTTATAAAGTGTTTCCCTAACGGGAAGAATGTCATGAACAAGTTAAAAAGAAAAGTTAACCAAATTGTGGTCTACAAAAGTAAGAAAAACATTTCCCCAAATAGATTTCCAGGGCAACTGAGGTAACCTATTAACTATTCGAGGTTTAACAACAATTGATTGCAAAAACAAACGATATACAGATTTGCTGGAACGAAACATATGGCCAGATTGCAACACAACAATATATTCCTTCCATGCAGATATAACAAACTTATAAAAAGGTGACATTTATCCCTCTGATCCAGTGAACTGGTGCCCTGATCGCACAATATGCGGGCCACTTACCATCACCAAGAGATATTGAGTAATGTGTTAAAGAAAATTGGTTTTAAGAACTCAGTTGCCCTAAAGCAATCATGAATATATGGCCGATTCATCAAAACTGAAAATGAAAAAAAACGAAAACAGAAAAATTAATCAATCGTCCCCGGGTGGGCTTGAACCAGCAACCTTTCGGTTAACAGCCAAACGCGCTAACCGATTGCGCCACGGAGACTAAGCTGAGCTTGTCTATTTTACAACATCGTATATAACTTTTATCAAATTACTGCAAAAAGCCTGTTTTGAGCATAATAATTTATCCCTCTGATCCAGTGATCTGGTGCCCTGATCGCACAATATGCCGGCCACTTACCATCACCAAGAGATATTGAGTAATGTGTTAAAGAAAATTGATTTTAAGAACTCGGCTGCCCTAAAGCAATCATGAATATATGGCCGATTCTTCAAAACTGAAACAAAAAAAAACAAAAAAAAATTAATCAATCGTCCCCGGGTGGGCTTTTTTTTCTCTCTTGAAAAGTTAATAATTTATTCACTGAAATTGATCACAAATATAGAACCATCGGGTAGGCTTGAACCACCAACCTTTCGGTTAACAGCCGAACGCGCTAACCGATTGCGCCACGGAGACTAAGCTGAGCTTGTCTATTTTACAACATCGTATATAACTTTTATCAAATTACTGCAAAAAGCCTGTTTTGATGAATATGAATATATGGCCGATTCATCAAAACTGAAACATGAAAAAAACAAAAGAAATAATCAATCGTCCCCGGGTGGGCTTGAATCACCAACCTTTCGGTTAACAGCCGAACGCGCTAACCGATTGCGCCACGGAGACTAAGCTGAGCTTGTCTATTTTACAACATCGTATATAACTTTTATCAAATTACTGCAAAAAGCCTGTTTTTAGCATAATAATTTATTCCTCTGATCCAGTGATCTGGTGCCCTGATCGCACAATATGCCGGCCACTTACCATCACCAAGAGATATTGAGTAATGTGTTAAAGAAAATTGATTTTAAGAACTCGGCTGCCCTAAAGCAATCATGAATATATGGCCGATTCATCAAAACTGAAAATGAAAAAAAAAAACAGAAAAATTAATCAATCGTCAGTAGTAGGGTCTACGGATTTACAGTCTCTTTTTGCCGGGGGAGGTAACTCTTGCATCCGACAGGGGGCGACACAGCTCAAGGTTATGGATTGCATCAGCATTGGCTGGGTGCCAAGTTTTATAATTGGCTGGGGACACAGGTCAAGTGCACTATAGGTCCGGCAACCTTTGACCTTGTATTCTTCCGCGGTGATGCGGTCATGTCTGGCGGTGATGCGGTCACGGGAGAAAGCCTCCGCGAAGAAAAAGTAGTCCCCAGAATTCAAATACGCTGCATGGTCCGATTGGGTCGAGTGAGGTATCAATATGAAGCATTCGTAACGGGGCATCTGATGGGCTGGGTGTGGGGTTCAAATAACGTCATTCTGCGCATGCGCGGTAGACCAAGGGTATGGAAATAGACGTTTTGGGGTCTAGGGGAGCCACTAATGGTCCAATTTGGTCATATGAGGTATCAATGTGAAGCCTATGTGAGGGGGCATCTGACTGTACTAGTGGCTAGGGCGTTGTCATCATTCTGCGCATGCGCAGACAGGGAATTGTGGGAAAACGGTATGAAAATAGACGTTTTGGGGTCGAGGGGAGCCCCTAGTGGTCCGATGGAGTTGTATGAGGTATCAATGTGAAGCCTATGTGAGGGGCATCCTCCTGGACTAGTGACTCGGCCGTTGTCAACATTCTGCGCATGCGCAGACAGGAAATTGTGGGAAAATGGTATGGAAATAGACATTTTGCGGTCGAGGTGGGCCCCAAATCGTCCGATGGGGTCGAGTGAGGTATCGTTGTAAAGGATACGTGAGGGGGCATCCGCCTGGACTAGTATGACATGGAACTGACGTCATTCTACGCATGCGCAGTAGACAAAATGTATGGAAATAGACGTTTTGGGGTCTAGGTGGACCACTAATAGTCCATTGGAGTTGAGTAAGATATCAATGTAAAGCTGTCATGAGGCAGCATCCGCCTGGACTAGTGTGTCGTTCGTGTTCGACATTCTGCGCATGTGCAGACAGGGAATTGTGGGAAAAGGGTATGGAATTTGACGTTTTGGGGTCGAGGTGAGCCCCTAGAGAACCGATGGAGTCTTATGAGGTATCGTTGTGAAGCATTCGTGAAGGAGCAGCCGCCTGGACAAGTGTGTAGTTCGTGTTCAACAGTCTGCGCATGCGCAGACAGGGAATTATGGGAAAAGTGCATTGGAAGAAACGTTTTGGGGTCTAAGTGGGCCACTAATGGTCTGATTGAGTCGAACGACGGCTGGATTATGACTGACGGACTAGACGCTTGTAATCAATGTGATGCATACGTGAGGGCGCATCCGCCTGGGTGGATGGGTATTAGGAATATCGTCATTCTGCGCATGCCTCAATCTCCTCGTTGCCTTTTGTTTCAGGATTAGGCTGCTCATTTTGCATAACAATTAAATTGCTGGTTTCTGAGTTGTTTTTGCTCTCATCCGTACCCGACTCTGTAGTGTGAATATCGGCAACAATTGTAACAGTCGTCGATTCCTTGCTTTCTGTGATTTCTGAGCTGCATTTACAGTCCTTTTCCGGGCAGAAATCACAAAACCGTTCATCGGAGACCGCGTCATCGTCCTGTTCAGCGCACACACAAGAAAAATCACCACACGTATCACAAAGTTCGCACTTGGAGTACTCGCCTTTGTTACCGCAATTGGTACACTCTGGGGTCTCGCACGCGTATATTTTGTGGCCTTGGAGACCACAGGAATAACATACAAACTGAGGGCATTGTTTATATAGATGGTCATCAGCACAACACAGTGAACAGACTTTAACTTGATTGTTATGCAAAACTCTGCAGAATTCGGTCGTTTTTCCGACGTGAATTTCATTGCGTACGGCAAAGATTTGATATTGCTTGGCAATTTAACTTTCACGTACCTGGTGCCGTCCGCCACTTTCGTGTCCTTGTGAAATCTTCGTTGAATTCCACTCAACAGCTCAATCCCCAACTCTTCTAGCTTACAAATAATTTCCTCATCCTCAACATAGCTGGATAGGTGCATAAATGAAACCACTGTAACTCTCTCTGACACCTCCATGCATGAAAAAACCTCACCGTCAATCTCCAAGCCACTGCTTATCAGTTCCACCGATTCTCTGTCTCCCAGCGTAATCTCGTAGGAATCGTTCCCCTTCGGGACGTATGCAAAAATTGTATTCAAGCCACATGATTCTTCTACTACCTTGATAATATCAGACGCTGAAATTGCTCTGATGTCTTTCACATGCACTAAGACCGAATTGTCTTTCACATACCTCCGCCCAGAGCTCTGACTCTGAAACGAACTTCCACCACGACCACGGAAGGGCGTATCACGGCGGCCACGACCCCCGAGGGAGGCCATGGTATAAAGGACTTCTCCCTTGTAAACGAGTAAAGTATACCGCCAAAGATATCCAAAATCAGTCCACTGTTTTGATAGCAACAACAACCGCACATATACAAGGAGCTCCCAAAAACACGTCCGTTCACTCCGACGATCACTGAGACATCAGAACGCGCTAACCGATTGCGCTATGGAGACTAAGCTGAGCTTGTCTATTTTACAACATCGTATATAACTTTTATCAAATTACTGCAAAAAGGCTGTTTTGAGCATAATAATTTATCCCTCTGATCCAGTGATCTAGTGCCCTGATCGCACAATATGCCGGCCACTTACCATCACCAAGAGATATTGAGTAATGTGTTAAAGAAAATTGGTTTTAAGAACTCGGTTGCCCTAATGCAATCATGAATATATGGCCGATTCTTCAAAACTGAAACAAAACAAAAAACAAAAAAAATTAATCAATGGACCCCGGGTGGGCTTGAACCACCAAACTTTCGGTTAACAGCCGAACGCGCTTTTTTTTTCTTTTGATATAATATTTATTCATCAGACATGTTTTAGAGAGGCTTTATAATTTTTCGTCAGTCAAAACAATAATAGTTCATATGACAATGGCAATCCGGCGTTAAAACAGAGAATCACAGATAAGAGACACCGAACGCGCTAAACGATTGCGCCACGGAGACTAAGCTGAGCTTGTCTATTTTACAACATCGTATATAACTTTTATCAAATTACTGCGAAAAGCCTGTTTTGATGAATATGAATATATGGCCGATTCATCAAAACTGAAACATGAAAAAAAATAATAATAATAATCAATCGTCCCCGGGTGGGCTTGAACCACCAACCTTTCGGTCAACAGCAGAACGCGCTAACCGATTGCGCCACGGAGACTAAGCTTAGCTTGTCTATTTTACAACATCGTATATAACTTTTATCAAATTACTGCAAAATGCCTGTTTTGAGCATAATCATTTATCCCTCTGATCCAGTGAACTGGTGCCCTGATCGCACAATATGTCGGCCACTTACCATCACCAAGAGATATTGAGTATTGTGTTAAAGAAAATTTGTTTAAAGAACTCGGTTGCCCTAAAGCAATCATGAATATATGGCCGATTCATCAAAACTGAAAATGAAAAAAAAAAATTAAAAAAATTAATCAATCGTCCCCGGGTGGGCTTGAACCACCAACCTTTCGCCTAACAGCCGAACACGCTAACCGATTGCGCCACTGAGACTAACCTGAGCTTGTCTATTTCACAACATCGTATATAACTTTTATCAAATTACTGCAAAAAGCCTGTTTTGAGCATACTAATTTATCCCTCTGATCCAGTGATCTGGTGCCCTGATCGCACAATATGCCGGCCACTTACCATCACCAAGACATATTGAGTAATGTGTTAAAGAAAATTGGTTTTAAGAACTCGGTTGCCCTAAAGCAATCATGAATATTTTTTTTCTCTTGAAATGAAAATAATATATTCACAAATAGATATATACAATACAATCAGTCACAATCCGGGTTAAAAGAAGTATCACAGATATGGATTTGACTGTCTATTATTCACAAGAGGTAATGCAATTTAGTATTTGAAATGTTAGCATAGACATTATTCACGCACCAACATTTCTTAAAGCTACGCTCACCAATCCGAAAGTGATCTACATAAATTCTTTGCCTAACCTGTCGTTAATACTTTGTACAATACTAGACTTAGATACAGGCCTGTTATTGAAAATGTTCTCATTCCGAGAACACCAAACATAAAACAGAATTAAGTAAATAACATAAATAAGAACGTCATGCTGTTCTTTTGGTAAATTGACCGTGGAAAGTTTGTACAACAGATGATGGTCAGATAAATCAGGCAAAAAGTTACAGTATGACTGAAGGCTTGATTTAAACATTGTAAGAACACTCTGTGTCATACGACAATTGACAAACAGGTGCTCGCGAGTTTCTGTCATGTTGCAAAACACGCACACAGTAGTATTAATAATATTCCTGTTATAAAGTGTTTCCCTAACGGGAAGAATGTCATGAACAAGTTTAAAAGAAAAGTTAACCAAATTGTGGTCTACGAAAGTAGGAAAAACATTTCCCCAAATAGATTTCCAGGGCAACTGAGGTAACCTATTAACTATTCGAGGTTTAACAACAATTGATTGCAAAAACAAACGATATACAGATTTGCTGGAACGAAACATATGGCCAGATTGCAACACAACAATATATTCCTTCCATGCAGATATAACAAACTTATAAAAAGGTGACATTTATCCCTCTGATCCAGTGAACTGGTGCCCTGATCGCACAATATGCGGGCCACTTACCATCACCAAGAGATATTGAGTAATGTGTTAAAGAAAATTGGTTTTAAGAACTCGGTTGCCCTAAAGCAATCATGAATATATGGCCGATTCATCAGAACTGAAAATGAAAAAAAACAAAACAGAAAAATTAATCAATCGTCCCCGGGTGGGCTTGAACCACCAACCTTTCGGTTAACAGCCGAACGCGCTAACCGATTGCGCCACGGAGACTAAACTGAGCTTGTCTATTTTACGACACCGTATATAACTTTTATCAAATTACTGCAAAAAGCCTGTTTTGAGCATAATAATTTATTCCTCTGATCCAGTGATCTGGTGCCCTGATCGAACGATATGCCGGCCACTTACCATCACCAAGAGATATTGAGTAATGTGTTAAAGAAAATTGATGTTAAGAACTCGGCTGCCCTAAAGCAATCATGAATATATGGCCGATACTTCAAAACTGAAACAAAAAAAAAACAAAAAAATTAATCAATCGTCCCCGGGTGGCCTTTTTTTTTCTCTCTTGAAAAGTTAATAATTTATTCACTGAGATTGATCACAAATATAGAACCATCGGGTGGGCTTGAACCACCAACCTTTCGGTTAACAGCCGAACGCGCTAACCGATTGCGCCACGGAGACTAAGCTGAGCTTGTCTATTTTACAACATCGTATATAACTTTTATCAAATTACTGGAAAAAGCCTGTTTTGATGAATATGAATATATGGCCGATTCATCAAAACTGAAACATGAAAAAAACAAAAAAAATAATCAATCGTCCCCGGGTGGGCTTGAACCATCAACCTTTCGGTTAACAGCCGAACGCGCTAACCGATTGCGCCACGGAGACTAAGCTTAGCTTGTCTATTTTACAACATCGTATATAACTTTTATCAAATTACTGCAAAAAGCCTGTTTTGATGAATATGAATATATGGCCGATTCATCAAAACTGAAACATGAAAAAAACAAAAAAAATAATCAATCGTCCCTGGTGGGCTTGAACCACCAACCTTTCGGTTAACAGCCGAACGCGCTAACCGATTGCGCCACGGAGACTAAGCTAAGCTTGTTTATTTTACAACATCGTATATAACTTTTATCAAATTACTGCAAAAAGCCTGTTTTGAGCATAATAATTTATTCCTCTGATCCAGTGATCTGGTGCCCTGATCGCACAATATGCCGGCCACTTACCATCACCAAGAGATATTGAGTAATGTGTTAAAGAAAATTGATTTTAAGAACTCGGCTGCCCTAAAGCAATCATGAATATATGGCCGATTCATCAAAACTGAAAATGAAAAAAAACCCCAGGAAAATTAATCAATCGTCAGTAGTAGGGTCTACGGATTTAAAGTCTCTTTTTGCCGGGGGAGGTAACTCTTGCATCCGACAGGGGGCGCCACCAGGTCAAGGTTATGGATTGCATCAGCATTGGCTGGGTGACAAGTTTTATAATTGGCTGGGGACACAGGTCAAGTGCACTATAGGTCCGGCAACCTTTGACCTTGTATTCTTCCGCGGTGATGCGGCCATATCTGGCGGTGATGCGGTCACGGGAGAAAGCCTCCGCGAAGAAAAAGTAGTCCCCAGAATTCAAATACGCTGCATGGTCCGATTGGATCGAGTGAGGTATCAATGTGAAGCATTCGTAAAGGGGCATCTGATGGGCTGGGTGTGGGGTTCAAATAACGTCCTTCTGCGCATGCGCGGTAGACCAAGGGTATGGAAATAGACGTTTTGGGGTCTAGGGGAGCCACTAATGGTCCAATTGGGTCATATGAGGTATCAATGTGAAGCCTATGTGAGGGGGCATCTGACTGTGCTAGTAGCTAGGGCGTTGTCATCATTCTGCCAATGCGCAGACAGGGAATTGTGGGAAAACGGTGTGAAAATAGACGTTTTGGGGTCGAGGGGAGCCCCTAGTGGTCCGATGGAGTTGTATGAGGTATCAATGTGAAGCCTATGTGAGGGGCATCCTCCTGGACTAGTGATTCGGCCGTTGTCAACATTCTGCGCATGCGCAGACAGGAAATTGTGGGAAAAGGGTATGGAAATAGACATTTTGCGGTCGAGGTGGGCTCCAAATCGTCCGATGGGGTCGAGTGAGGTATCGTTGTAAAGGATACGTGAGGAGGCATCCGCCTGGACTAGTACGACATGGAACTGACGTCATTCTGCGCATGCGCAGTAGACAAAATGTATGGAAATAGACGTTTTGGGGTCTAGGTGGACTACTAATGGTCCATTGGAGTTGAGTGAGGTATCAATGTAAAGCTGTCATGAGGCAGCATCCGCCTGGACTAGTGTGTCGTCCGTGTTCGACATTCTGCGCATGCGCAGACAGGGAATTGTGGGAAAAGGGTATGGAATTTGACGTTTTGGGGTCGAGGTGAGCCCCTAGAGAACCGATGGAGTCTTATGAGGTATCGTTGTGAAGCATTCGTGAAGGAGCATCCGCCTGGACAAATGTATCGTTCGTGTTCAACAGTCTGCGCATGCGCAGACAGGGAATTGTGGGAAAAGTGCATTGGAAGGAACGTTTTGGGGTCTAAGTGGGCCACTAATGGTCTGATTGAGTCGAATGAGGTATCAATGTGATGCATACGTGAGGGCGCATCCGCCTGGGTGGATGGGTATTAGGAATATCGCCATTCTGCGCATGCCTCAATCTCCTCGTTGCCTTTTGTTTCAGGATTAGGCTGCTCATTTTGCATAACAATTAAATTGCTGGTTTCTGAGTTGTTTTTGCTCTCATCCGTACCCGACTCTGTAGTGTGAATATCGGCAACAATTGTGACAGTCGTCGATTCCTTGCTTTCTGTGATTTCTGAGCTGCATTTACAGTCCTTTTCCGGGCAGAAATCACAAAACCGTTCATCGGAGACCGCGTCATCGTCCTGTTCAGCGCACACACAAGAAAAATCACCACACGTATCACAAAGTTCGCACTTGGAGTACTCGCCTTTGTTACCGCAATTGGTACACTCTGGGGTCTCGCACGCGTATATTTTGTGGCCTTGGAGACCACAGGAAAAACATACAAACTGAGGGCATTGTTTATATAGATGGTCATCAGCACAACACAGTGAACAGACTTTAACTTGATTGTTATGCAAAACTTTGCAGAATTCGGTCGTTTTTCCGACGTGAATTTCATTGCGTACGGCAAAGATTTGATATTGCTTGGCAATTTAACTTTCACGTACCTAGTGCCGTCCGCCACTTTCGTGTCCTTGTGAAATCTTCGTTGAATTCCACTCAACAGCTCAATACCCAACTCTTCTAGCTTACAAATAATTTCCTCATCCTCAACATAGCTGGATAGGTGCATAAATGAAACCACTGTAACTCTCTCTGACACCTCCATGCATGAAAAAACCTCACCGTCAATCTCCAAGCCACTGCTTATCAGTTCCACCGATTCTCTGTCTCCCAGCGTAATCTCGTAGGAATCGTTCCCCTTCGGGACGTATGCAAAAATTGTATTCAAGCCACATGATTCCTCTACTACTTTGATAATATCAGACGCTGAAATTGCTCTGATGTCTTTCACATGCACTAAGACCGAATTGTCTTTCACATACCTCCGCCCAGAGCTCTGACTCTGAAACGAACTTCCACCACGACCACGGCAGGGCGTATCACGCCGGCCACGACCCCCGGGGGAGGCCATGGTATAAAGGACTTCTCCCTTGTAAACGAGTAAAGTATACCGCCAAAGATATCCAAAATCAGTCCACTGTTTTGATAGCAACAACAACCGCACATATACAAGGAGCTCCCAAAAACACGTCCGTTCACTCCGACGATCACTGAGACATCAGAACGTGCTAACCGATTGCGCCACAGAGACTAAGCTGAGCTTGTCTATTTTACAACATCGTATATAACTTTTATCAAATTACTGCAAAAAGCCTGTTTTGAGCATAATAATATAATTTATCCCTCTGATCCAGTGATCTGGTGCCCTAATCGCACAATATGCCGGCCACTTACCATCACCAAGAGATATTGAGTCATGTGTTAAAGAAAATTGATTTTAAGAACTCGGCTGCCCTAAAGCAATCATGAATATATGGCCGATTCTTCAAAACTGAAACAAAAAAAAAACAAAAAAAATTAATCAATGGTCCCCGGGTGGGCTTTTTTTTTCTCTCTTGAAAAGTTAATAATTTATTCACTGAGATTGATCACAAATATAGAACCATCGGGTGGGCTTGAACCACCAACCTTTCGGTTAACAGCCGAACGCGCTAACCGATTGCGCCACGGAGACTAAGCTGAGCTTGTCTATTATACAACATCGTATATAACTTTTATCAAATTACTGGAAAAAGCCTGTTTTGATGAATATGAATATATGGCCGATTCATCAAAACTGAAACATGAAAAAAACAAAAAAAATAATCAATCGTCCCCGGGTGGGCTTGAACCATCAACCTTTCGGTTAACAGCCGAACGCGCTAACCGATTGCGCCACGGAGACTAAGCTTAGCTTGTCTATTTTACAACATCGTATATAACTTTTATCAAATTACTGCAAAAAGCCTGTTTTGATGAATATGAATATATGGCCGATTCATCAAAACTGAAACATGAAAAAAACAAAAAAAATAATCAATCGTCCCCGGGTGGGCTTGAACCACCAACCTTTCGGTTAACAGCCGAACGCGCTAACCGATTGCGCCACGGAGACTAAGCTAAGCTTGTTTATTTTACAACATCGTATATAACTTTTATCAAATTACTGCAAAAAGCCTGTTTTGAGCATAATAATTTAATCCTCTGATCCAGTGATCTGGTGCCCTGATCGCACAATATGCCGGCCACTTACCATCACCAAGAGATATTGAGTAATGTGTTAAAGAAAATTGATTTTAAGAACTCGGCTGCCCTAAAGCAATCATGAATATATGGCCGATTCATCAAAACTGAAAATGAAAAAAAACCCCAGGAAAATTAATCAATCGTCAGTAGTAGGGTCTACGGATTTAAAGTCTCTTTTTGCCGGGGGAGGTAACTCTTGCATCCGACAGGGGGCGCCACCAGGTCAAGGTTATGGATTGCATCAGCATTGGCTGGGTGACAAGTTTTATAATTGGCTGGGGACACAGGTCAAGTGCACTATAGGTCCGGCAACCTTTGACCGTGTATTCTTCCGCGGTGATGCGGTCATATCTGGCGGTGATGCGGTCACGGGAGAAAGCCTCCGCGAAGAAAAAGTAGTCCCCAGAATTCAAATACGCTGCATGGTCCGATTGGGTCGAGTGAGGTATCAATGTGAAGCATTCGTAAAGGGGCATCTGATGGGCTGGGTGTGGGGTTCAAATAACGTCATTCTGCGCATGCGCGGTAGACCAAGGGTATGGAAATAGACGTTTTGGGGTCTAGGGGAGCCACTAATGGTCCAATTGGGTCATATGAGGTATCAATGTGAAGCCTATGTGAGGGGGCATCTGACTGTACTAGTAGCTAGGGCGTTGTCATCATTCTGCCAATGCGCAGACAGGGAATTGTGGGAAAACGGTGTGAAAATAGACGTTTTGGGGTCGAGGGGAGCCCCTAGTGGTCCGATGGAGTTGTATGAGGTATCAATGTGAAGCCTATGTGAGGGGCATCCTCCTGGACTAGTGATTCGGCCGTTGTCAACATTCTGCGCATGCGCAGACAGGAAATTGTGGGAAAAGGGTATGGAAATAGACATTTTGCGGTCGAGGTGGGCTCCAAATCGTCCGATGGGGTCGAGTGAGGTATCGTTGTAAAGGATACGTGAGGAGGCATCCGCCTGGACTAGTACGACATGGAACTGACGTCATTCTGCGCATGCGCAGTAGACAAAATGTATGGAAATAGACGTTTTGGGGTCTAGGTGGACCACTAATGGTCCATTGGAGTTGAGTGAGGTATCAATGTAAAGCTGTCATGAGGCAGCATCCGCCTGGACTAGTGTGTCGTCCGTGTTCGACATTCTGCGCATGCGCAGACAGGGAATTGTGGGAAAAGGGTATGGAATTTGACGTTTTGGGGTCGAGGTGAGCCCCTAGAGAACCGATGGAGTCTTATGAGGTATCGTTGTGAAGCATTCGTGAAGGAGCATCCGCCTGGACAAATGTATCGTTCGTGTTCAACAGTCTGCGCATGTGCAGACAGGGAATTGTGGAAAAGTGCATTGGAAGGAACGTTTTGGGGTCTAAGTGGGCCACTAATGGTCTGATTGAGTCGAATGAGGTATCAATGTGATGCATACGTGAGGGCGCATCCGCCTGGGTGGATGGGTATTAGGAATATCGTCATTCTGCGCATGCCTCAATCTCCTCGTTGCCTTTTGTTTCAGGATTAGGCTGCTCATTTTGCATAACAATTAAATTGCTGGTTTCTGAGTTGTTTTTGCTCTCATCCGTACCCGACTCTGTAGTGTGAATATCGGCAACAATTGTGACAGTCGTCGATTCCTTGCTTTCTGTGATTTCTGAGCTGCATTTACAGTCCTTTTCCGGGCAGAAATCACAAAACCGTTCATCGGAGACCGCGTCATCGTCCTGTTCAGCGCACACACAAGAAAAATCACCACACGTATCACAAAGTTCGCACTTGGAGTACTCGCCTTTGTTACCGCAATTGGTACACTCTGGGGTCTCGCACGCGTATATTTTGTGGCCTTGGAGACCACAGGAAAAACATACAAACTGAGGGCATTGTTTATATAGATGGTCATCAGCACAACACAGTGAACAGACTTTAACTTGATTGTTATGCAAAACTTTGCAGAATTCGGTCGTTTTTCCGACGTGAATTTCATTGCGTACGGCAAAGATTTGATATTGTTTGGCAATTCAACTTTCACGTACCTAGTGCCGTCCGCCACTTTCGTGTCCTTGTGAAATCTTCGTTGAATTCCACTCAACAGCTCAATCCCCAACTCTTCTAGCTTACAAATAATTTCCTCATCCTCAACATAGCTGGATAGGTGCATAAATGAAACCACTGTAACTCTCTCTGACACCTCCATGCATGAAAAAACCTCACCGTCAATCTCCAAGCCACTGCTTATCAGTTCCACCGATTCTCTGTCTCCCAGCGTAATCTCGTAGGAATCGTTCCCCTTCGGGACGTATGCAAAAATTGTATTCAAGCCACATGATTCCTCTACTACTTTGATAATATCAGACGCTGAAATTGCTCTGATGTCTTTCACATGCACTAAGACCGAATTGTCTTTCACATACCTCCGCCCAGAGCTCTGACTCTGAAACGAACTTCCACCACGACCACGGAAGGGCGTATCACGGCGGCCACGACCCCCGGGGGAGGCCATGGTATAAAGGACTTCTCCCTTGTAAACGAGTAAAGTATACCGCCAAAGATATCCAAAATCAGTCCACTGTTTTGATAGCAACAACAACCGCACATATACAAGGAGCTCCCAAAAACACGTCCGTTCACTCCGACGATCACTGAGACATCAGAACGCGCTAACCGATTGCGCCACAGAGACTAAGCTGAGCTTGTCTATTTTACAACATCGTATATAACTTTTATCAAATTACTGCAAAAAGGCTGTTTTGAGCATAATAATTTATCCCTCTGATCCAGTGATCTGGTGCCCTGATCGCACAATATGCCGGCCACTTACCATCACCAAGAGATATTGAGTATGTGTTAAAGAAAATTGATTTTAAGAACTCGGTTGCCCTAAAGCAATCATGAATATATGGCCGATTCTTCAAAACTGAAACAAAAAAAAAACAAAAAAAATTAATCAATGCTCCCCGGGTGGGCTTTTTTTTTCTCTCTTGAAAAGTTAATAATTTATTCACTGAGATTGATCACAAATATAGAACCATCGGGTGGGCTTGAACCACCAACCTTTCGGTTAACAGCCGAACGCGCTAACCGATTGCGCCACGGAGACTAAGCTGAGCTTGTCTATTATACAACATCGTATATAACTTTTATCAAATTACTGGAAAAAGCCTGTTTTGATGAATATGAATATATGGCCGATTCATCAAAACTGAAACATGAAAAAAACAAAAAAAATAATCAATCGTCCCCGGGTGGGCTTGAACCATCAACCTTTCGGTTAACAGCCGAACGCGCTAACCGATTGCGCCACGGAGACTAAGCTGAGCTTGTCTGTTTTACAACATCGTATATAACTTTTATCAAATTACTGCAAAAAGCCTGTTTTGATGAATATGGATATATGGCCGATTCATCAAAACTGAAACATGAAAAAAACAAAAATAATAATCAATCGTCCCCGGGTGGGCTTGAACCACCAACCTTTCGGTTAACAGCCGAACGCGCTAACCGATTGCGCCACGGAGACTAAGCTAAACTTGTCTATTTTACAACATCGTATATAACTTTTATCAAATTACTGCAAAAAGCCTGTTTTGAGCATAATAATTTAATCCTCTGATCCAGTGATCTGGTGCCCTGATCGCACAATATGCCGGCCACTTACCATCACCAAGAGATATTGAGTAATGTGTTAAAGAAAATTGATTTTAAGAACTCGGCTGCCCTAAAGCAATCATGAATATATGGCCGATTCATCAAAACTGAAAATGAAAAAAAACCCCAGGAAAATTAATCAATCGTCAGTAGTAGGGTCTACGGATTTAAAGTCTCTTTTTGCCGGGGGAGGTAACTCTTGCATCCGACAGGGGGCGCCACCAGGTCAAGGTTATGGATTGCATCAGCATTGGCTGGGTGACAAGTTTTATAATTGGCTGGGGACACAGGTCAAGTGCACTATAGGTCCGGCAACCTTTGACCGTGTATTCTTCCGCGGTGATGCGGTCATATCTGGCGGTGATGCGGTCACGGGAGAAAGCCTCCGCGAAGAAAAAGTAGTCCCCAGAATTCAAATACGCTGCATGGTCCGATTGGGTCGAGTGAGGTATCAATGTGAAGCATTCGTAAAGGGGCATCTGATGGGCTGGGTGTGGGGTTCAAATAACGTCATTCTGCGCATGCGCGGTAGACCAAGGGTATGGAAATAGACGTTTTGGGGTCTAGGGGAGCCACTAATGGTCCAATTGGGTCATATGAGGTATCAATGTGAAGCCTATGTGAGGGGGCATCTGACTGTACTAGTAGCTAGGGCGTTGTCATCATTCTGCCAATGCGCAGACAGGGAATTGTGGGAAAACGGTGTGAAAATAGACGTTTTGGGGTCGAGGGGAGCCCCTAGTGGTCCGATGGAGTTGTATGAGGTATCAATGTGAAGCCTATGTGAGGGGCATCCTCCTGGACTAGTGATTCGGCCGTTGTCAACATTCTGCGCATGCGCAGACAGGAAATTGTGGGAAAAGGGTATGGAAATAGACATTTTGCGGTCGAGGTGGGCTCCAAATCGTCCGATGGGGTCGAGTGAGGTATCGTTGTAAAGGATACGTGAGGAGGCATCCGCCTGGACTAGTACGACATGGAACTGACGTCATTCTGCGCATGCGCAGTAGACAAAATGTATGGAAATAGACGTTTTGGGGTCTAGGTGGACTACTAATGGTCCATTGGAGTTGAGTGAGGTATCAATGTAAAGCTGTCATGAGGCAGCATCCGCCTGGACTAGTGTGTCGTCCGTGTTCGACATTCTGCGCATGCGCAGACAGGGAATTGTGGGAAAAGGGTATGGAATTTGACGTTTTGGGGTCGAGGTGAGCCCCTAGAGAACCGATGGAGTCTTATGAGGTATCGTTGTGAAGCATTCGTGAAGGAGCATCCGCCTGGACAAATGTGTCGTTCGTGTTCAACAGTCTGCGCATGCGCAGACAGGGAATTGTGGGAAAAGTGCATTGGAAGGAACGTTTTGGGGTCTAAGTGGGCCACTAATGGTCTGATTGAGTCGAATGAGGTATCAATGTGATGCATACGTGAGGGCGCATCCGCCTGGGTGGATGGGTATTAGGAATATCGTCATTCTGCGCATGCCTCATTCTCCTCGTTGCCTTTTGTTTCAGGATTAGGCTGCTCATTTTGCATAACAATTAAATTGCTGGTTTCTGAGTTGTTTTTGCTCTCATCCGTACCCGACTCTGTAGTGTGAATATCGGCAACAATTGTGACAGTCGTCGATTCCTTGCTTTCTGTGATTTCTGAGCTGCATTTACAGTCCTTTTCCGGGCAGAAATCACAAAACCGTTCATCGGAGACCGCGTCATCGTCCTGTTCAGCGCACACACAAGAAAAATCACCACACGTATCACAAAGTTCGCACTTGGAGTACTCGCCTTTGTTACCGCAATTGGTACACTCTGGGGTCTCGCACGCGTATATTTTGTGGCCTTGGAGACCACAGGAAAAACATACAAACTGAGGGCATTGTTTATATAGATGGTCATCAGCACAACACAGTGAACAGACTTTAACTTGATTGTTATGCAAAACTTTGCAGAATTCGGTCGTTTTTCCGACGTGAATTTCATTGCGTACGGCAAAGATTTGATATTGCTTGGCAATTTAACTTTCACGTACCTAGTGCCGTCCGCCACTTTCGTGTCCTTGTGAAATCTTCGTTGAATTCCACTCAACAGCTCAATCCCCAACTCTTCTAGCTTACAAATAATTTCCTCATCCTCAACATAGCTGGATAGGTGCATAAATGAAACCACTGTAACTCTCTCTGACACCTCCATGCATGAAAAAACCTCACCGTCAATCTCCAAGCCACTGCTTATCAGTTCCACCGATTCTCTGTCTCCCAGCGTAATCTCGTAGGAATCGTTCCCCTTCGGGACGTATGCAAAAATTGTATTCAAGCCACATGATTCCTCTACTACTTTGATAATATCAGACGCTGAAATTGCTCTGATGTCTTTCACATGCACTAATACCGAATTGTCTTTCACATACCTCCGGCCAGAGCTCTGACTCTGAAACGAACTTCCACCACGACCACGGCAGGGCGTATCACGCCGGCCACGACCCCCGGGGGAGGCCATGGTATAAAGGACTTCTCCCTTGTAAACGAGTAAAGTATACCGCCAAAGATATCCAAAATCAGTCCACTGTTTTGATAGCAACAACAACCGCACATATACAAGGAGCTCCCAAAAACACGTCCGTTCACTCCGACGATCACTGAGACATCAGAACGTGCTAACCGATTGCGCCACAGAGACTAAGCTGAGCTTGTCTATTTTACAACATCGTATATAACTTTTATCAAATTACTGCAAAAAGCCTGTTTTGAGCATAATAATTTATCCCTCTGATCCAGTGATCTGGTGCCCTAATCGCACAATATGCCGGCCACTTACCATCACCAAGAGATATTGAGTCATGTGTTAAAGAAAATTGATTTTAAGAACTCGGCTGCCCTAAAGCAATCATGAATATATGGCCGATTCATCAAAACTGAAAATGAAAAAAAAACCCAGGAAAATTAATCAATCGTCAGTAGTAGGGTCTACGGATTTAAAGTCTCTTTTTGCCGGGGGAGGTAACTCTTGCATCCGACAGGGGGCGCCACCAGGTCAAGGTTATGGATTGCATCAGCATTGGCTGGGTGACAAGTTTTATAATTGGCTGGGGACACAGGTCAAGTGCACTATAGGTCCGGCAACCTTTGACCGTGTATTCTTCCGCGGTGATGCGGTCATATCTGGCGGTGATGCGGTCACGGGAGAAAGCCTCCGCGAAGAAAAAGTAGTCCCCAGAATTCAAATACGCTGCATGGTCCGATTGGGTCGAGTGAGGTATCAATGTGAAGCATTCGTAAAGGGGCATCTGATGGGCTGGGTGTGGGGTTCAAATAACGTCATTCTGCGCATGCGCGGTAGACCAAGGGTATGGAAATAGACGTTTTGGGGTCTAGGGGAGCCACTAATGGTCCAATTGGGTCATATGAGGTATCAATGCGAAGCCTATGTGAGGGGGCATCTGACTGTACTAGTAGCTAGGGCGTTGTCATCATTCTGCCAATGCGCAGACAGGGAATTGTGGGAAAACGGTGTGAAAATAGACGTTTTGGGGTCGAGGGGAGCCCCTAGTGGTCCGATGGAGTTGTATGAGGTATCAATGTGAAGCCTATGTGAGGGGCATCCTCCTGGACTAGTGATTCGGCTGTTGTCAACATTCTGCGCATGCGCAGACAGGAAATTGTGGGAAAAGGGTATGGAAATAGACATTTTGCGGTCGAGGTGGGCTCCAAATCGTCCGATGGGGTCGAGTGAGGTATCGTTGTAAAGGATACGTGAGGAGGCATCCGCCTGGACTAGTACGACATGGAACTGACGTCATTCTGCGCATGCGCAGTAGACAAAATGTATGGAAATAGACGTTTTGGGGTCTAGGTGGACCACTAATGGTCCATTGGAGTTGAGTGAGGTATCAATGTAAAGCTGTCATGAGGCAGCATCCGTCTGGACTAGTGTGTCGTCCGTGTTCGACATTCTGCGCATGCGCAGACAGGGAATTGTGGGAAAAGGGTATGGAATTTGACGTTTTGGGGTCGAGGTGAGCCCCTAGAGAACCGATGGAGTCTTATGAGGTATCGTTGTGAAGCATTCGTGAAGGAGCATCCGCCTGGACAAATGTATCGTTCGTGTTCAACAGTCTGCGCATGCGCAGACAGGGAATTGTGGGAAAAGTGCATTGGAAGGAACGTTTTGGGGTCTAAGTGGGCCACTAATGGTCTGATTGAGTCGAATGAGGTATCAATGTGATGCATACGTGAGGGCGCATCCGCCTGGGTGGATGGGTATTAGGAATATCGCCATTCTGCGCATGCCTCAATCTCCTCGTTGCCTTTTGTTTCAGGATTAGGCTGCTCATTTTGCATAACAATTAAATTGCTGGTTTCTGAGTTGTTTTTGCTCTCATCCGTACCCGACTCTGTAGTGTGAATATCGGCAACAATTGTGACAGTCGTCGATTCCTTGCTTTCTGTGATTTCTGAGCTGCATTTACAGTCCTTTTCCGGGCAGAAATCACAAAACCGTTCATCGGAGACCGCGTCATCGTCCTGTTCAGCGCACACACAAGAAAAATCACCACACGTATCACAAAGTTCGCACTTGGAGTACTCGCCTTTGTTACCGCAATTGGTACACTCTGGGGTCTCGCACGCGTATATTTTGTGGCCTTGGAGACCACAGGAAAAACATACAAACTGAGGGCATTGTTTATATAGATGGTCATCAGCACAACACAGTGAACAGACTTTAACTTGATTGTTATGCAAAACTTTGCAGAATTCGGTCGTTTTTCCGACGTGAATTTCATTGCGTACGGCAAAGATTTGATATTGTTTGGCAATTCAACTTTCACGTACCTAGTGCCGTCCGCCACTTTCGTGTCCTTGTGAAATCTTCGTTGAATTCCACTCAACAGCTCAATCCCCAACTCTTCTAGCTTACAAATAATTTCCTCATCCTCAACATAGCTGGATAGGTGCATAAATGAAACCACTGTAACTCTCTCTGACACCTCCATGCATGAAAAAACCTCACCGTCAATCTCCAAGCCACTGCTTATCAGTTCCACCGATTCTCTGTCTCCCAGCGTAATCTCGTAGGAATCGTTCCCCTTCGGGACGTATGCAAAAATTGTATTCAAGCCACATGATTCCTCTACTACTTTGATAATATCAGACGCTGAAATTGCTCTGATGTCTTTCACATGCACTAAGACCGAATTGTCTTTCACATACCTCCGCCCAGAGCTCTGACTCTGAAACGAACTTCCACCACGACCACGGAAGGGCGTATCACGGCGGCCACGACCCCCGGGGGAGGCCATGGTATAAAGGACTTCTCCCTTGTAAACGAGTAAAGTATACCGCCAAAGATATCCAAAATCAGTCCACTGTTTTGATAGCAACAACAACCGCACATATACAAGGAGCTCCCAAAAACACGTCCGTTCACTCCGCCGATCACTGAGACATCAGAACAACGCGCTAACCGATTGCGCCACGGAGACTAAGCTGAGCTTGTCTATTTTACAACATCGTATATAACTTTTATCAAATTACTGCAAAAAGCCTGTTTTGAGCATAATAATTTATCCCTCTGATCCAGTGATCTGGTGCCCTGATCGCACAATATGCCGGCCACTTACCATCACCAAGAGATATTGAGTAATGTGTTAAAGAAAATTGATTTTAAGAACTCGGCTGCCCTAAAGCAATCATGAATATATGGCCGATTCTTCAAAACTGAAACAAAAAAAAACAAAAAAAAATTAATCAATCGTCCCCGGGTGGGCTTTTTTTTCTCTCTTGAAAAGTTAATAATTTATTCACTGAAATTGATCACAAATATAGAACCATCGGGTAGGCTTGAACCACCAACCTTTCGGTTAACAGCCGAACGCGCTAACCGATTGCGCCACGGAGACTAAGCTGAGCTTGTCTATTTTACAACATCGTATATAACTTTTATCAAATTACTGCAAAAAGCCTGTTTTGATGAATATGAATATATGGCCGATTCATCAAAACTGAAACATGAAAAAAACAAAAAAAATAATCAATCGTCCCCGGGTGGGCTTGAACCACCAACCTTTCGGTTAACAGCCGAACGCGCTAACCGATTGCGCCACGGAGACTAAGCTAAACTTGTCTATTTTACAACATCGTATATAACTTTTATCAAATTACTGCAAAAAGCCTGTTTTGAGCATAATAATTTATTCCTCTGATCCAGTGATCTGGTGCCCTGATCGCACAATATGCCGGCCACTTACCATCACCAAGAGATATTGAGTAATGTGTTAAAGAAAATTGATTTTAAGAACTCGGCTGCCCTAAAGCAATCATGAATATATGGCCGATTCATCAAAACTGAAAATGAAAAAAAAACCCAGGAAAATTAATCAATCGTCAGTAGTAGGGTCTACGGATTTAAAGTCTCTTTTTGCCGGGGGAGGTAACTCTTGCATCCGACAGGGGGCGCCACCAGGTCAAGGTTATGGATTGCATCAGCATTGGCTGGGTGACAAGTTTTATAATTGGCTGGGGACACAGGTCAAGTGCACTATAGGCCCGGCAACCTTTGACCTTGTATTCTTCCGCGGTGATGCGGTCATGTCTGGGGGTGATGCGGTCACGGGAGAAAGCCTCCGCGAAGAAAAAGTAGTCCCCAGAATTCAAATACGCTGCATGGTCCGATTGGGTCGAGTGAGGTATCAATGTGAAGCATTCGTAAAGGGGCATCTGATGGGCTGGGTGTGGGGTTTAAATAACGTCATTCTGCGCATGCGCGGTAGACCAAGGGTATGGAAATAGACGTTTTGGGGTCTAGGGGAGCCACTAATGGTCCAATTGGGTCATATGAGGTATCAATGTGAAGCCTATGTGAGGGGGCATCTGACTGTACTAGGAGCTAGGGCGTTGTCATCATTCTGCCAATGCGCAGACAGGGAATTGTGGGAAAACGGTATGAAAATAGACGTTTTGGGGTCGAGGGGAGCCCCTAGTGGTCCGATGGAGTTGTATGAGGTATCAATGTGAAGCCTATGTGAGGGGCATCCTCCTGGACTAGTGATTCGGCCGTTGTCAACATTCTTCGCATGCGCAGACAGGAAATTGTGGGAAAAGGGTATGGAAATAGACATTTTGCGGTCGAGGTGGGCCCCAAATCGTCCGATGGGGTCGAGTGAGGTATCGTTGTAAAGGATACGTGAGGGGGCATCCGCCTGGACTAGTACGACATGGAACTGACGTCATTCTGCGCATGCGCAGTAGACAAAATGTATGGAAATAGACGTTTTGGGGTCTAGGTGGACCACTAATGGTCCATTGGAGTTGAGTGAGGTATCAATGTAAAGCTGTCATGAGGCAGCATCCGCCTGGACTAGTGTGTCGTCCGTGTTCGACATTCTGCGCATGCGCAGACAGGGAATTGTGGGAAAAGGGTATGGAATTTGACGTTTTGGGGTCGAGGTGAGCCCCTAGAGAACCGATGGAGTCTTATGAGGTATCGTTGTGAAGCATTCGTGAAGGAGCATCCGCCTGGACAAATGTGTCGTTCGTGTTCAACAGTCTGCGCATGCGCAGACAGGGAATTGTGGGAAAAGTGCATTGGAAGGAACGTTTTGGGGTCTAAGTGGGCCACTAATGGTCTGATTGAGTCGAATGAGGTATCAATGTGATGCATACGTGAGGGCGCATCCGCCTGGGTGGATGGGTATTAGGAATATCGTCATTCTGCGCATGCCTCAATCTCCTCGTTGCCTTTTGTTTCAGGATTAGGCTGCTCATTTTGCATAACAATTAAATTGCTGGTTTCTGAGTTGTTTTTGCTCTCATCCGTACCCGACTCTGTAGTGTGAATATCGGCAACAATTGTGACAGTCGTCGATTCCTTGCTTTCTGTGATTTCTGAGCTGCATTTACAGTCCTTTTCCGGGCAGAAATCACAAAACCGTTCATCGGAGACCGCGTCATCGTCCTGTTCAGCGCACACACAAGAAAAATCACCACACGTATCACAAAGTTCGCACTTGGAGTACTCGCCTTTGTTACCGCAATTGGTACACTCTGGGGTCTCGCACGCGTATATTTTGTGGCCTTGGAGACCACAGGAAAAACATACAAACTGAGGGCATTGTTTATATAGATGGTCATCAGCACAACACAGTGAACAGACTTTAACTTGATTGTTATGCAAAACTTTGCAGAATTCGGTCGTTTTTCCGACGTGAATTTCATTGCGTACGGCAAAGATTTGATATTGCTTGGCAATTTAACTTTCACGTACCTAGTGCCGTCCGCCACTTTCGTGTCCTTGTGAAATCTTCGTTGAATTCCACTCAACAGCTCAATCCCCAACTCTTCTAGCTTACAAATAATTTCCTCATCCTCAACATAGCTGGATAGGTGCATAAATGAAACCACTGTAACTCTCTCTGACACCTCCATGCATGAAAAAACCTCACCGTCAATCTCCAAGCCACTGCTTATCAGTTCCACCGATTCTCTGTCTCCCAGCGTAATCTCGTAGGAATCGTTCCCCTTCGGGACGTATGCAAAAATTGTATTCAAGCCACATGATTCCTCTACTACTTTGATAATATCAGACGCTGAAATTGCTCTGATGTCTTTCACATGCACTAAGACCGAATTGTCTTTCACATACCTCCGCCCAGAGCTCTGACTCTGAAACGAACTTCCACCACGACCACGGCAGGGCGTATCACGCCGGCCACGACCCCCGGGGGAGGCCATGGTATAAAGGACTTCTCCCTTGTAAACGAGTAAAGTATACCGCCAAAGATATCCAAAATCAGTCCACTGTTTTGATAGCAACAACAACCGCACATATACAAGGAGCTCCCAAAAACACGTCCGTTCACTCCGACGATCACTGAGACATCAGAACGTGCTAACCGATTGCGCCACAGAGACTAAGCTGAGCTTGTCTATTTTACAACATCGTATATAACTTTTATCAAATTACTGCAAAAAGCCTGTTTTGAGCATAATAATTTATCCCTCTGATCCAGTGATCTGGTGCCCTAATCGCACAATATGCCGGCCACTTACCATCACCAAGAGATATTGAGTCATGTGTTAAAGAAAATTGATTTTAAGAACTCGGCTGCCCTAAAGCAATCATGAATATATGGCCGATTCTTCAAAACTGAAACAAAAAAAAAACAAAAAAAATTAATCAATGGTCCCCGGGTGGGCTTTTTTTTTCTCTCTTGAAAAGTTAATAATTTATTCACTGAGATTGATCACAAATATAGAACCATCGGGTGGGCTTGAACCACCAACCTTTCGGTTAACAGCCGAACGCGCTAACCGATTGCGCCACGGAGACTAAGCTGAGCTTGTCTATTTTACAACATCGTATATAACTTTTATCAAATTACTGGAAAAAGCCTGTTTTGATGAATATGAATATATGGCCGATTCATCAAAACTGAAACATGAAAAAAACAAAAAAAATAATCAATCGTCCCCGGGTGGGCTTGAACCATCAACCTTTCGGTTAACAGCCGAACGCGCTAACCGATTGCGCCACGGAGACTAAGCTTAGCTTGTCTATTTTACAACATCGTATATAACTTTTATCAAATTACTGCAAAAAGCCTGTTTTGATGAATATGAATATATGGCCGATTCATCAAAACTGAAACATGAAAAAAACAAAAAAAATAATCAATCGTCCCCGGGTGGGCTTGAACCACCAACCTTTCGGTTAACAGCCGAACGCGCTAACCGATTGCGCCACGGAGACTAAGCTAAGCTTGTTTATTTTACAACATCGTATATAACTTTTATCAAATTACTGCAAAAAGCCTGTTTTGAGCATAATAATTTATTCCTCTGATCCAGTGATCTGGTGCCCTGATCGCACAATATGCCGGCCACTTACCATCACCAAGAGATATTGAGTAATGTGTTAAAGAAAATTGATTTTAAGAACTCGGCTGCCCTAAAGCAATCATGAATATATGGCCGATTCATCAAAACTGAAAATGAAAAAAAACCCCAGGAAAATTAATCAATCGTCAGTAGTAGGGTCTACGGATTTAAAGTCTCTTTTTGCCGGGGGAGGTAACTCTTGCATCCGACAGGGGGCGCCACCAGGTCAAGGTTATGGATTGCATCAGCATTGGCTGGGTGACAAGTTTTATAATTGGCTGGGGACACAGGTCAAGTGCACTATAGGTCCGGCAACCTTTGACCTTGTATTCTTCCGCGGTGATGCGGTCATATCTGGCGGTGATGCGGTCACGGGAGAAAGCCTCCGCGAAGAAAAAGTAGTCCCCAGAATTCAAATACGCTGCATGGTCCGATTGGGTCGAGTGAGGTATCAATGTGAAGCATTCGTAAAGGGGCATCTGATGGGCTGGGTGTGGGGTTCAAATAACGTCATTCTGCGCATGCGCGGTAGACCAAGGGTATGGAAATAGACGTTTTGGGGTCTAGGGGAGCCACTAATGGTCCAATTGGGTCATATGAGGTATCAATGTGAAGCCTATGTGAGGGGGCATCTGACTGTACTAGTAGCTAGGGCGTTGTCATCATTCTGCCAATGCGCAGACAGGGAATTGTGGGAAAACGGTATGAAAATAGACGTTTTGGGGTCGAGGGGAGCCCCTAGTGGTCCGATGGAGTTGTATGAGGTATCAATGTGAAGCCTATGTGAGGGGCATCCTCCTGGACTAGTGATTCGGCCGTTGTCAACATTCTGCGCATGCGCAGACAGGAAATTGTGGGAAAAGGGTATGGAAATAGACATTTTGCGGTCGAGGTGGGCCCCAAATCGTCCGATGGGGTCGAGTGAGGTATCGTTGTAAAGGATACGTGAGGAGGCATCCGCCTGGACTAGTACGACATGGAACTGACGTCATTCTGCGCATGCGCAGTAGACAAAATGTATGGAAATAGACGTTTTGGGGTCTAGGTGGACCACTAATGGTCCATTGGAGTTGAGTGAGGTATCAATGTAAAGCTGTCATGAGGCAGCATCCGCCTGGACTAGTGTGTCGTCCGTGTTCGACATTCTGCGCATGCGCAGACAGGGAATTGTGGGAAAAGGGTATGGAATTTGACGTTTTGGGGTCGAGGTGAGCCCCTAGAGAACCGATGGAGTCTTATGAGGTATCGTTGTGAAGCATTCGTGAAGGAGCATCCGCCTGGACAAATGTGTCGTTCGTGTTCAACAGTCTGCGCATGCGCAGACAGGGAATTGTGGGAAAAGTGCATTGGAAGGAACGTTTTGGGGTCTAAGTGGGCCACTAATGGTCTGATTGAGTCGAATGAGGTATCAATGTGATGCATACGTGAGGGCGCATCCGCCTGGGTGGATGGGTATTAGGAATATCGTCATTCTGCGCATGCCTCAATCTCCTCGTTGCCTTTTGTTTCAGGATTAGGCTGCTCATTTTGCATAACAATTAAATTGCTGGTTTCTGAGTTGTTTTTGCTCTCATCCGTACCCGACTCTGTAGTGTGAATATCGGCAACAATTGTGACAGTCGTCGATTCCTTGCTTTCTGTGATTTCTGAGCTGCATTTACAGTCCTTTTCCGGGCAGAAATCACAAAACCGTTCATCGGAGACCGCGTCATCGTCCTGTTCAGCGCACACACAAGAAAAATCACCACACGTATCACAAAGTTCGCACTTGGAGTACTCGCCTTTGTTACCGCAATTGGTACACTCTGGGGTCTCGCACGCGTATATTTTGTGGCCTTGGAGACCACAGGAAAAACATACAAACTGAGGGCATTGTTTATATAGATGGTCATCAGCACAACACAGTGAACAGACTTTAACTTGATTGTTATGCAAAACTTTGCAGAATTCGGTCGTTTTTCCGACGTGAATTTCATTGCGTACGGCAAAGATTTGATATTGTTTGGCAATTCAACTTTCACGTACCTAGTGCCGTCCGCCACTTTCGTGTCCTTGTGAAATCTTCGTTGAATTCCACTCAACAGCTCAATCCCAACTCTTCTAGCTTACAAATAATTTCCTCATCCTCAACATAGCTGGATAGGTGCATAAATGAAACCACTGTAACTCTCTCTGACACCTCCATGCATGAAAAAACCTCACCGTCAATCTCCAAGCCACTGCTTATCAGTTCCACCGATTCTCTGTCTCCCAGCGTAATCTCGTAGGAATCGTTCCCCTTCGGGACGTGTGCAAAAATTGTATTCAAGCCACATGATTCCTCTACTACTTTGATAATATCAGACGCTGAAATTTCTCTGATGTCTTTTACATGCACTAAGACCGAATTGTCTTTCACATACCTCCGCCCAGAGCTCTGACTCTGAAACGAACTTCCACCACGACCACGGAAGGGCGTATCACGGCGGCCACGACCCCCGGGGGAGGCCATGGTATAAAGGACTTCTCCCTTGTAAACGAGTAAAGTATACCGCCAAAGATATCCAAAATCAGTCCACTGTTTTGATAGCAACAACAACCGCACATATACAAGGAGCTCCCAAAAACACGTCCGTTCACTCCGACGATCACTGAGACATCAGAACGCGCTAACCGATTGCGCCACAGAGACTAAGCTGAGCTTGTCTATTTTACAACATCGTATATAACTTTTATCAAATTACTGCAAAAAGGCTGTTTTGAGCATAATAATTTATCCCTCTGATCCAGTGATCTGGTGCCCTGATCGCACAATATGCCGGCCACTTACCATCACCAAGAGATATTGAGTACTGTGTTAAAGAAAATTGATTTTAAGAACTCGGTTGCCCTAAAGCAATCATGAATATATGGCCGATTCTTCAAAACTGAAACCAAAAAAAAACAAAAAAAATTAATCAATCGTCCCCGGGTGGGCTTTTTTTTTCTCTCTTGAAAAGTTAATAATTTATTCACTGAGATTGATCACAAATATAGAACCATCGGGTGGGCTTGAACCACCAACCTTTCGGTTAACAGCCGAACGCGCTAACCGATTGCGCCACGGAGACTAAGCTGAGCTTGTCTATTTTACAACATCGTATATAACTTTTATCAAATTACTGCAAAAAGCCTGTTTTGATGAATATGAATATATGGCCGATTCATCAAAACTGAAACATGAAAAAAACAAAAAAAAATAATCAATCGTCCCCGGGTGGGCTTGAACCACCAACCTTTCGGTTAACAGCCGAACGCGCTAACCGATTGCGCCACGGGGACTAAGCTGAGCTTGTCTGTTTTACAACATCGTATATAACTTTTATCAAATTACTGCAAAAAGCCTGTTTTGATGAATATGAATATATGGCCGATTCATCAAAACTGAAACATGAAAAAAACAAAAAAAATAATCAATCGTCCCCGGGTGGGCTTGAATCACCAACCTTTCGGTTAACAGCCGAACGCGCTAACCGATTGCGCCACGGAGACTAAGCTGAGCTTGTCTATTTTACAACATCGTATATAACTTTTATCAAATTACTGCAAAAAGCCTGTTTTTAGCATAATAATTTATTCCTCTGATCCAGTGATCTGGTGCCCTGATCGCACAATATGCCGGCCACTTACCATCACCAAGAGATATTGAGTAATGTGTTAAAGAAAATTGATTTTAAGAACTCGGCTGCCCTAAAGCAATCATGAATATATGGCCGATTCATCAAAACTGAAAATGAAAAAAAAACCCAGAAAAATTAATCAATCGTCAGTAGTAGGGTCTACGGATTTAAAGTCTCTTTTTGCCGGGGGAGGTAACTCTTGCATCCGACAGGGGGCGCCACCAGGTCAAGGTTATGGATTGCATCAGCATTGGCTGGCTGACAAGTTTTATAATTGGCTGGGGACACAGGTCAAGTGCACTATAGGTCCGGCAACCTTTGACCTTGTATTCTTCCGCGGTGATGCGGTCATGTCTGGCGGTGATGCGGTCACGGGAGAAAGCCTCCGCGAAGAAAAAGTAGTTCCCAGAATTCAAATACGCTGCATTATCCGATTGGGTCGAGTGAGGTATCAATGTGAAGCATTCGTAAAGGGGCATCTGATGGGCTGGGTGTGGGGTTCAAATAACGTCATTCTGCGCATGCGCGGTAGACCAAGGGTATGGAAATAGACGTTTTGGGGTCTAGGGGAGCCACTAATGGTCCAATTGGTTCATATGAGGTATCAATGTGAAGCCTATGTGAGGGGGCATCTGACTGTACTAGTGGCTAGGGCGTTGTCACCATACCTCACTCGACCCAATCGGACCATGCAGCGTTTTTGAAGTCTGGGGACTACTTTTTCTCCGCGGAGGCTTTCTCCCGTGACCGCATCACCGCCAGACATGACCGCATCACCGCGGAAGAATACAAGGTCAAAGGTTGCCGGACCTATAGTGCACTTGACCTGTGTCAATTATAAAACTTGGCACCCAGCCAATGCTGATGCAATCCATAACCTTGAGCTGGTGGCGCTCCCTGTCGGATGCAAGAGTTACCACCCCCGGCAAAAAGAGACTTTAAATCCGTAGACACTACTACTATCGCCCCCGGGTGGGCTTGAACCACCAACCTTTCGCTTAACAGCCGAACGCGCTAATCGATTGCGCCACGGAGACTAAGCTGAGCTTGTCTATTTTACAACATCGTATATAACTTTTATCAAATTACTGCAAAAAGCCTGTTTTGAGCATAATAATTTATCCCTCTGATCCAGTGAACTGGTGCCCTGATCGCACAATATGCGGGCCACTTACCATCACTGTACCTGTGATAGATACAGGTTTTAGTCATTATAAGTATACCGTTTTAATACAGCCAAATGTAAACCAAGTTATTGGTAGGCACCAGTCAAGGTGTACCTTATAACCTGGGCATTGTTACCTATTGTTTTAGTATTTCGGGTACAACTCCTTTGTGTTGTTGCCTTAGTAGCAATAACCGTGTGGTCAATTCTGATTGGTTGATTGTTACAGATTTCAAACTTAACTGATTTCACACACTAATGTAGCACTTGCCATTTGAATCCTGAACAGAACACTTGTGTTTTGTGTATTTTCCTGGAGTTGTCCTTTTTCTGCACAATTGGACTGTGGACATTTGACTCAAGGTTAGTTTGTATATTTTCTATATTTTTGCTATAGGACGGTAACTGTTGCTTATATCATATAGACTGACTAGAATAGAAGTATTATTTTGTATAGTATTTTGGTAAGATTTATATTCGTAATAGCTATTTTCTCTACTTGCTTTTACTAGAGAATATAACGCCCGGTATAATTGATAGTGTGAATGATGTGAGTAATTGTGAATGCGTAATTTGGTTTATACTGTGCTTAATTGTAACTACTGCTGATATCAATGTAACTGGTATTTCTTGGCCCATCTTTTGTGATATGTAAGCTGGATGCTTGTAACAAGGCATTATTGTTTGTTTATATGCAGATCATTTCGTGCGTAGCGTAGTGCTAGTGGTGGTGCGCTGTTATACAGTGGAATACGCCCCAGTGTCACCCACAGGGTAGGAATCTGTGTTTATTATTATGTATTGATAACGCCTACGTCTGTATCACATTGGTGTACTGACATAAGAATATTTCATATATTTGTGTATGAATAAATATTTATCTGCAAAGAACGTATCCATAATATATGTAACTGCCGGGAGATACTTTCTTTATTGTGAGCTGTAACTTATTATATATATTCGAGACTTGTGAAATTACAGTGCAAGTGTAAATGCTCACCTATATGTTTATTTAATTGTATTGATTGTTTATTTATAGCCTGTTATATTATGTGATTCCAGGGTGTCTTCTTCTACTACTTATCCTACTGTGGAATAAAAAACAACAAGACTCACACCCCGTAACCAGTGTTGGTGTTTGTATATTCTCGCCCTCACATGCCCGGTTACAAATGGAGCCTCCAGTGAGGTCTGTTGTGGATTGGTGACATCGGAGAAGAGCAGCCCACTAACTTCACTACAATGTTTGTCCAGAGAGTCTAATCCAACTATCCCAAGTGCTTGGAACCCCTCTGCTTGGAACCCCTCTGCCCTTTGTGGACTGTGTGATTCAGTGATAGTACTTTTCGTCGGATACGTCACTGAGATTGTAACTATATACTGAACAGTACGTTGGTACTGTATACTGGAACTGTAAGCTGACTGTATGCCTGAACTTTATTAATATGCTGTGTGCAATTGACTGAACTATTCTTTCAATTTTATTACTGGTCAGTGTGAAATTGGCGGATTTACTGCTGGAACATTAACCACGAGGATCAGGTTTGAAAATTGCTTCCCAACTATTCTGAATTTTTGCTGATATATATATACTGTTTATATTGATTTTTGACATACACCATACACCTCATTTATCCATAACTGTTTGCCATCACTCATCTTGCAATTGAGACATAGGCCACTACCTCCTATTTAATTAAAAAAAAGAAGAAAAAAAAGCTAATTGGTTATATGTATACATTGTTATAGGCACATTATTTTGTATGAGTGACAGTAGTGTGATATTAGCATGAATGGGTTGAATTCCTATTGCCCCATTCATTTTGTCCACATCTGGTAACATTTTTTTTAGACAGCAGGCTGTTAGCTATTTGTGAATTTTCATAGTGCTATTTATTTTCCTATTCTCATACAGTGCCATATTTTTGCTATTTCCATACATCGCCATTTTCTGCTATAGTCTTTAGTCTAGGGTTAGTCATTTTGAAATCGTATCATTCTGACAGTTTGAGTGTATCCATGACGACTAGACGACAAGCTCACTTGGTAAATGGTATTCTATAGCACCTGAATTAACGAACACACTAACTGCAGTATTTATAGTTAGGCCTTCCAATATATTTTTATGCCCTGAGTATTTATAGTGTAATTTACGGTTCAGTCTAGTCCACTGTAACTCGTCTTAGTTAATAATATACACACTTCAGTCAGCTACACATATTTTTCTTTCAGGTTTGCAGTTCAGACGTATTACAGAAACAGGTATTAATTGGCTAACATAGCGGTTCAGTACCAGCGTTATTACGCTACTCAGCAGGTTCAGCGTATTACTTCCCTTTTTGCTGACCCCGATCCACACACACACACCTTATATGAACATGCTTGTTCAAATTTCCTGATCCGTACTGTTTACATCACACTCGTGCTAGTGAAACGTTTTTCGTGCGGAATGGATGTTTCAGATCCACAAGAGAGTGCGCAGGATCCCCAAGACAAACTGTCAGGCTACCGGGAACGCACTCGTGCACTGATCTTGGCCAACGAGGGAGTTCGATTCAACCTGTCACCTTGCCTGGATCGAGGAGGTTGGAAAGGAAGACCTGTAATGACAACCAAAGCAAATTGATACAATACTGACATATAATTCTATGAACGGGTATACAGGATTCAGATCGCGGTAGCGTACAATCCCTGCAAAGAAGATCCCTGATCTATGATTTGGATTTACCTGTATTCTTATAGTTATCTTTAACCGAAGTTCAATATAATAGAAAATATATACAAAATTATATAGCCCTAGCTATATCGCGATCAGGCCTGGTCACAGCCACAGTCTGGTCACGACCGGTTCTCTCGTGGTTGGGTCCAGCTTCTATCTTCCTTCCCCAGGTCTTCGTGGTAGGGTCCAGCGTCTATCTTCCTTCCCCTGATCTTCGTCCACTCCCGTATGGATGGACTCGACGTCGTGTCTCGTCTTACACGACCTGGCCCTTCCGTGGTTATGTCCGGCGTGTGTCTTCCTTCCCCCGGTCTTCTTCCCTCGGGCTGTATGGACTTCTCGTCGTCGTCGTGTCTCGTCTTACACGACCTGGTCCCTCCAAGCGTTGGTAACTGTCAATGGGTGCGGACGGCCTGGGCACGACAGTACTATCACAGTACAAAGGCTTTTACGGCACCGGTCCGTCTCTCTGTAACACCGCAGGACTATTCAACTGCACGGCTCACCACAGCAGCAGACGGCACCCCTCGTAGGGATACACCCCCAGGCTTCAGCGACCCCGCTCACGGCGACTCACTCCGCGGCCCCGCTCCAAGGACGAATCATCACGGCTACACGGTCCACATAGGATCGGACATCGATAACACACGGTGAATGGGTAGGCACCTGGTCTAGTAACCCTCTACTGTATGGTCACCTGGTATATGAACCCTCTTCCTATACTACTGCATGGTCAGCTGGTATAGGAACCCTCTCTCTATACTACTGTATGGTCAACTGGTCTATGAACCCTCTTTCTATACCACTGTATGAGACAGTATTAATCTATGATTGGCCGTGAATTACTCAATGTATGTACAGGGTGGTGAGAGACTGTATGTTCATGGGGGCGTGAATGGATAATCGTTTATGGTACGATTTACTGGGTAGGTGTATATTTATCAAGCTCTAGACCTGAGCCTACCGCTTGTGAGTGTTAGCGTGAATGTATTTCAACCCGTAGGTTGTGTGTTTAAGTACGTGTGTGCATGGATAATTGTTTAGGTAGGAACTGTGTATGATTTGGTTTAGCTGTACCCTCTTCACAGAGACGAGCGTCTCCTACCGGATACAGCTTAATCGATGTGTATACTGTCCGAATAATGCTACTGAGCGAAAATCATTTATTAAAGATCTTGACAATATTTTGGCTGGCAGTGAACCTATAGTGCTTGGCGGGGACTTTAACTTTGTTGAGCAAAGCTTTGTTGAACCTCGATCTAGACAAAACTGGGGGGAATTGTCAGAAGAGCTCAGATGGGAAGGCTGAAATTACAACTATAAAATACACACATGAATTATGTGATATACTTCGTGTTCAGCACCATGTCAAGAAAGTTTACACTTGGTCCGGTGGAAACATTGCTTGTAGACTTGATCGTTTCTATATTAGTAAGATTTTGGAAACTGGGGTGGAAGCGTCTGATGTCATCCATGTCTCATTTTCCGACCATTCTTGTAATTACATAGATATAAAATTTGACGACGTTGTTACAATGGGACCAGGATATTGGAAATGTAATGTGTCCAATTTATCTGATCCCGATGTTAGAAGTAATGTTGAGGATGTGTACAAAGCTATTTTTGATAATGATGTCATGCAGTTGTCCGATAAATGGGACTGTTTCAAGTTAAAGGTCAAACATGTAATTACAAGTATATCGTGCGAAAAAGCAAAGTTGAAGAGGCAAAAGTTACATGACTTACAGTTAGAATTACAGGTATTGCAATGAAATCCTGTCATCAATAAAGAGAAAATCAATGCTTTGAAATCGTCCATTAATGCTATTCAGAAAGAGAATTTATGGGGCGCAAAGATAAGATCAACAGCTGTAAATTTAGAACAATCTGAGAAGCCGACTAGGTATTTCTTGCGGAAAGAGAAATATCGGGGTAAAAAGAAACTCATAAAATGTTTGTCTTGTCGGCATAATGCTATCAATGTTCATAATGATCAAGGTTCGATATCTGAATGTATTAAATGTTTTTATGAAGAATTATATACGGCAAAAGAAACTGACAAAGATATGCAGCAAGGATTTTTAGAGAAGTTACCTTCACTAACTGAATGGCTTAGTGAGTGTTGTGAAGGGGAATTAACCGTTGACGAATGCTATGAGGCTCTGAAAGGCATGCCGCATTATAAGTCCCCAGGTGAGGATGGATTAGCTGCGGAATTTTATCTTCAATTTTGGTACCTTATTGGAGAAACCTTTGTAAATGTTGTTAATAACTGTTTTAATGAATCAGTTTGTGTCCCTCTCAACGTAGTGGACTTATTACCTTATTATGTAAAGATCCTGCGAATGCTGACTATATTAAGAATTGGAGGCCCATAAGTTTACTAAACGTCGATTACAAAATTGTTTCCAAGTCCTTATGTACTAGACTTAAAAAAGTAGTTGATCAAATTGTATTACAAGACCAAACTTGTGGAATTCCAGGTCGTAACATTTTTGATAATTTGCATTTATTGCGCAATACGTACGATTATGTATCTCAGAATGATTTGAATGCCTATTTTATCAATTTGGATCAAGAGAAGGCCTTTGATCGTGTTGATTGGGAATTTATGTTTGAATGTTTGAAAAAATATGGATTTGGCCCAGAATTTTGTAAGTGGGTCAGTATGTTATATTGTGGAATATCTAGTAAAGTTATTGTAAATGGTTATTTAACTGAATCATTCGAGTTATCAAGAGGGGTGAGACAAGGCTGTGCGATCTCGCCATTATTGTACGTGATGACTCTGGAGCCATTTGTTGCTGCAGTTAGAGCTTGTAAAGGTATTAAAGGCATAAAACTGCCAGGATGCTCTAAGGAAGCAAAAGTTTCTGCCTTTGCTGATGACACCACTGTCATTGCATCTGACGAAGAGTCGATTAATGGGTTAGTTAAATTGTCTAAGCGATACGAGAAAGCATCTGGTGCTAAATTGAGCTTTGTAAAAAGTACTGTGTTGCCTGTTGGGAAAAGTGAGAAAAGTGATCTCCCCTCGATAGACCTAACTGTAGTGGAGTCCGCAAAAATATGTGGAGTTTATTTTGGAAAGAATTGTGATGAACTAAATACTCAGCATAGGCTTACCAAACTTGAAAAAGTTCTAGATTTTTCCATGTATAGAGATTTTACGCTGCGTGGAAGAGCGGTTTTTGTCAACTGTGTAGCTTTGGCGGGTATTTGGTTCATGTTGCAGTCGAGGACTGTATCAAATAAGTTTATTAATAAATGTACTCAGTTAACGTTCAAGTTTATTTGGAATTGTAAACCAGAAAGTATTCGTCGGAATGTTATTTATAATAATTACCTGGAAGGAGGTTTAAACCTACAGTGTGTAATGGCAAAGCTAAAAACGTTTGCTGTGATGCACGTGTTGAAGCTTATTCCTGGGACGAATGCAGGTTGGCCGAAATTTGCCGTGTATTGGCTGGGATTTTCACTGCGAAACGAATGTCCAGAATTTGCATCCAATAATTTTCCCCACTCAGAAAAAATGTCACCTATTTATAAGTTTGTTATATCTGCATGGAAGGAATATATTGTTTTGTTGCAATCTGGCCATATGTTTCGTTCCAGCAAATCTGTACATCGTTTGTTTTTGCAATCAATTGTTGTTAAACCTCGAATAGTTAATAGGTAACCTCAGTTGCCCTGGAAATTTATTTGGGGAAATGTTTTTCTTACTTTTGTAGACCACAATTTGGTAAACTTTTCTTTTAAACTTGTTCATGACATTCTTACCGTTAGGGAAACACTTTATAACAGGAATATTATTAATACTACTGTGTGCGTGTTTTGCAACATGACAGAAACTCGCGAGCACCTGTTTGTCAATTGTCGTATGACACAGAGTGTTCTTACAATGTTTAAATCAACCCTTCAGTCATACTGTAACTTTTTTCCTGATTTATCTGACCATCATCTGTTGTACAAACTTTTCAATGTCAATTTATCAAAAGAGCAGCATGATGTTCTTATTTATCTTATTTAATTAATTCTGTTTTCGGTTTGGTGTTCTCGAAATGAGAAAATTTTCAATAACAGGTCTGTATCTAAGTCTAGTATTGTACAAAGTATTAACGCCAGGTTAGGCAAAGAATTTATGTAGATCACTTTCGGATTGGTGAGGGTACCTTTAAGAAATGTTGGTGCGTGAATAATGTCTTTGCTAACATTTCAAATACTAAATTACATTACCTCTTGTGAATAATAGACAGTCAAATCTATATCTGTGATACTTCTTTTAATCCGGATTGTGACTGATTGTATTGTATATATCTATTTGTGAATAAATTATTTTCATTTCAAGAAGAAAAAAAATATATTCATGATTGCTTTAGGGCAACCGAGTTCTTAAAACCAATTTTCTTTAACACATTACTCAATATCTCTTGGTGATGGTAAGTGGCCGGCATATTGTGCGATCAGGGCACCAGTTCACTGGATCAGAGGGATAAATTATTATGCTCAAAACAGGCTTTTTGCAGTAATTTGATAAAAGTTATATACGATGTTGTAAAATAGACAAGCTTAGCTTAGTCTCCGTGGCGCAATCGGTTAGCGCGTTCGGCTGTTAACCGAAAGGTTGGTGGTTCAAGCCCACCCGGGGACGATTGATTATTTTTTTTGTTTTTTTCATGTTTCAGTTTTGATGAATCGGCCATATATCCATATTCATCAAAACAGGCTTTTTGCAGTAATTTGATAAAAGTTATATACGATGTTGTAAAATAGACACGCTCAGCTTAGTCTCCGTGGCGCAATCGGTTAGCGCGTTCGGCTGTTAACCGAAAGGTTGGTGGTTCAAGCTCACCCGGGGACGATTGATTAATTTTTTTGTTTTTTTTTGTTTCAGTTTTGAAGAATCGGCCATATATTCATGATTGAGGGCTTGTGTTCGTTTGTTTCCTAGTTGATTTTGTGAAATGTCGAAACCGATTGTATACAACCCGGCTGTTAAGCCGACCCGTACGCTGTCTGTGGTGTTCACAGCAAATGACAACGGCGTGTTTTTCATGACGATGCAGCGAGAATTTGTACCTTTTCTGTCAACAGTGATCGATATCAAGAAGGACCTGGTATGTTTTCAGAAAAACTATTATAAGAAGTGTTTCTATTTGCGGGTGAATTCAGAGGGGGCGCACAACGCTCTGTTATTGAAATCGGAATTTCAACTAGGAGACTCTGTTTGGAATGTTACCGCTGCAAGTTCTGTGTACATGAATGTTACTGTTCATTGGGCCCCGGACGAGATGGAAGACGAGATGATCAAATCCGCACTGAAACCATACGGTGAGTGTTTGGGGGTTAAAAAGCCTTTGCTGATTGGGGCCGGCCTACCAAACGTTCGTACTGGAATACGTATATATCGATTTCGATGCAAGAAAGAACGCTATGTCCCCAATTTTATTAAGTTCGATGAAGACCTGGTTATGTTCACATATCCGGGCCAGGTATCTGAGTGCAAGAAATGTGGACAAGCGCAACATACGTCTTACGAATGTTGTGCGAAATGGTGCGTGAACTGTGATGGATTTTCACCCCATGGAGACCCCCACACTGAAAAAAACTGTCCTGAAAACTGTAAAATGTGCGGTTCTTGCCAACATAACATTACCGAGTGCTCGTGCCGATCTTTTTCGTATGCTTCCCGTGTTAAAGGCTGGAGCGGACGAAATACTAACAACTTGAATGTACCTGGTCCACTCCCAAACGTGGACGTGGACGGGGACATTGATGTGGAGAATAACGATGACAGCGAAAGTAGTGTATGTATGGAACGGAGAGAATTTGATTCGGATGGAAATGAAGTGCGCAACGATGAGGACGAGATGTATGAAGATGAAGATGTAGGTGATTCGCTTCAACCAGATGATGTCGGTGTAAATGAAATTGTGGTTGTCGCTGAAAATCACATTGTGGAGAGTCCAGCCGAGATATGCAGCGATTCGAAGCGGCAAAGGATTTCCGAACATCGAGATGATCAAGTACCAACCAAAGAAGTGATTGGAGACAATAATGTTTGTGAGGGGGTCATGTGTGTGGACCCTCATACAGAAATTGTTCCCATGCAGTCGAGACAGTCTGGCGGGGAAATAGACTCAACAAGCCAGCATGAAACAATAAGTGACTTTGAAAAAAACAATGACCCCCACTCCTGGCGCAGTGGACAATTCATTGTTGGACTACCGCAAGCAGGCTTCACATGTGAGGAAAACAAAGAACAGACGGGGGAAAGGCAGAGCTAAATGAACTGTGTTCATATAATCAAACACAATGTATACTCTACATACTTTCTTTATCTTTCTCTTAATGACTGTTTTTAGAGTTGCTAGCTTGAATACTAATGGGTTACTTGATAAAGACAAACAGGGACAAGTGCGCGATTTCGTATTCCAGCATGACATCGACATTCTATTTTTACAGGAGACGCACTTTGTTAACAATAGTGACAATAAAATGAACATTTCCAGAGATTGCAAATGGGCCTTTGGTACGAATATGAGTTGTGGAGTGGGAATTATTATTAGATATTCTGTACCTTGTAAGATTAATTCTGTTAAAAGGTGTCCATATGGTAGATATATCGTAGTATCAGCTAATATCAGCTAAATTTGTTTGTGTATACTGTCCGAATAATGCTACTGAGCGAAAATCATTTATTAAAGATCTTGACAATATTTTGGCTGGCAGTGAACCTATAGTGCTTGGCGGGGACTTTAACTTTGTTGAGAACCTCGATCTAGACAAAACTGGGGGGAATTGTCATAAGGGCTCAGATGGGAAGGCTGAAATTACAACTATAAAATACACACATGAATTATGTGATATATTTCGTGTTCAGCACCATGTCAAGAAAGTTTATACTTGGTCCCGTGGAAACATTGCTTGTAGACTTGATCGTTTCTACATTAGTAAGATTTTGGAAAGTGGGATGGAAGCGTCTGATGTCATCCATGTCTCATTTTCCGACCATTCTTGTAATTACATAGATATAACATTTGACGACGTTGTTACAATGGGACCAGGATATTGGAAATGTAATGTGTCCAATTTATCTGATCCTGATGTTAGAAGTAAATGTTGAGGATGTGTACAAAGCTATTTTTGATAATGATGTAATGCAGTTGTCCGATAAATGGGACTGTTTCAAGTTAAAGGTCAAACAAGTAATTAGAAGTATATCGTGCGAAAAAGCAAAGTTGAAGAGGCAAAAGTTACATGACTTACAGTTAGAATTACAGGTATTGCAATCAAATCCTGTCATCAATAAAGAAAAAATCAATGCTTTGAAATCGTCCATTAATGCTATTCAGAAAGAGAATTTCTGGGGCGCAAAGATCAGATCAAAAGCTGTAAATTTAGAACAATCTGAGAAGCCGACTAGGTATTTCTTGCGGAAAGAGAAATATCGGGGTAAAAAGAAACTCATAAAATGTTTGTCTTGTCGGCATAATGCTACCAATGTTCATAATGATCAAGGTTCGATATCTGAATGTATTAAATGTTTTTATGAAGAATTATATACGGCGGAAGAAACTGACAAAGATATACAGCAAGAATTTTTAGAGAAGTTACCTTCACTAACTGAAGAGCTTAGTGAGTGTTGTGAAGAGGAATTAACCGTTGACGAATGCTATGAGGCTCTGAAAGGCATGCAGCATTATAAGTCCCCAGGTGAGGATGGATTACCTGCGGAATTTTATCTTCAGTTTTGGTACCTTATTGGAGAAACCTTTGTAAATGTTGTTAATAATTGTTTTAATGAATCAGTTTTGTGTCCCTCTCAACGTAGTGGACTTATTACCTTATTATGTAAAGATCATGCGAATGCTGAGTATATTAAGAATTGGAGGCCTATAAGTTTACTAAACGTCGATTACAAAATTGTTTCTACATGTAAGCCCTTATGTAATAGACTTAAAAAAGTAGTTGATCAAATTGTATTGCAAGACCAAACATTTGGCATTCCAGGTCGTAATATTTTTGATAATTTGCATTTATTGCGCAATACGTACGATTATGTATCTCAGAATGATTTGAATGCCTATTTTATCAATTTGGATCAAGAGAAGGCCTTTGATCGTGTTGATTGGGAATTTATGTTTGAATGTTTGAAAAAATATGGATTTGGCCCAGAATTTTGTAAGTGGGTCAGTATGTTATATTGTGGAATATCTAGTAAAGTTATTGTAAATGGTTATTTAACTGAATCATTCGAGTTATCCAGAGGGGTAAGACAAGGCTGTGCGATCTCGCCATTATTGTATGTGATGACTCTGGAGCCATTTGTTGCTGCAGTTAGAGCTTGTAAAGGTATTAAAGACATAAAACTGCCAGGATGCTCTAAGGAAGCAAAAATTTCTGCCTTTGCTGATGACACCACTGTCATTGCATCTGACGAGGAGTCGATTAATGGGTTAGTTAAATTATCTAAGCGATATGAGAAAGCATCTGGTGCTAAATTGAGCTTTGTAAAAAGTACTGTATTGCCTATTGGGAAAGGTGAGAAAACTGATCTCCCCTTGATAGATCTAACTGTAGTGGAGTCCGCAAAAATATGTGGGGTTTATTTTGGAAAGAATTGTGATGAACTAAATACTCAGCATAGGCTCACCAAACTTGAAAAAGTTCTAAATTTGTCCATGTATAGAGATTTTACACTGCGTGGAAGAGCGGCTTTTGTCAACTGTGTGGCTTTGGCGGATATTTGGTTCATGTTGCAGTCGACGACTGTATCAAATAAGTTTATTAATAAATGTACCCAGTTAACGTTCAAGTTTATTTGGAATTGTAAACCAGAAAGTATTCGTCGGAATGTTATTTATAATAATTACATGGAAGGAGGTTTAAACCTACAGTGTGTAATGGCAAAACTAAAAACGTTTCCTGTGATGCACGTGTTGAAGCTTATTTCTGGGACGAATGCAGATTGGACGAAATTTGCCGTGTATTGGCTGGGATTTTCACTGCGAAAAGAATGTCCAGAATTTGCATCCAATAATTCTCCCCACTCAGAAAAAATGTCACCTTTTTATAAGTTTGTTATATCTGCATGGAAGGAATATATTGTTTTGTTGCAATCTGGCCATATGTTTCGTTCCAGCAAATCTGTATATGGTTTGTTTTTGCAATCAATTGTTGTTAAACCTCGAATAGTTAATAGGTTACCTCAGTTGCCCTGGAAAGCTATTTGGGGAAATGTTTTTCTTACTTTTGAAGACCACAATTTGGTTAACTTTTCTTTTAAACTTGTTCATGACATTCTTCCCGTTAGGGAAACACTTTATAACAGGAATATTATTAATACCACTGTGTGCGTGTTTTGCAGCATGACAGAAACTCGCGAGCACCTGTTTGTCAATTGTCGTATGACACAGAGTGTTCTTACAATGTTTAAGTCAATCCTTCACTCATACTGAAATTTTTTTCCTGATTTTTCTGAACATCATCTGTTGTACAAACTTTTCAAGGTCAATTTACCAAAAGAACAGCATGATGTTCTTGTTTATCTTATTAACTTAATTCTGTTTTCTGTTTGGTGTTCTCGGAATGAGAACATTTTCAATAACAGGCCTGTCTCTAAGACTGGTATTGTACAAATTATTAATGCCCGGTTAAGGCAAAGAATATATGTAGATCACTTTCGAATGGGTGAGCGGACCTTCAAGAAATACTGGTGCGTGAATAATGTCTTTGCTAACATTTCAAACAGTAAATTGCATTACCTCTTGAATAATTGACAGTCAAATCCATATCTGTGATACTTCTTTTAACCCGGATTGTGACTGATTGTATTGTATATACCTATTTGTGAATAAATTATTTTCATTTCAAGAGAAAAAAAATATATTCATGATTACTTCAGGGCAACCAAGTTCTTAAAACCAATTTTCTTTAACACATTACTCAATATCTCTTGGTGATAGTAAGTGGCCGGCATATTGTGCGATCAGGGCACCAGTTCACTGGATCAGAGGGATAACTTATTATGCTCAAAACAGGCTTTTTGCAGTAATTTGATAAAAGTTCTATACGATGTTGTAAAACAGACGAGCTCAGCTTAGTCTCCGTGGCGCAATCGATTAGCGCGTTCGGCTGTCAACCGAAAGATTGGTGGTTCAAGCCCACCGGGGGACGTTTGATCAATTTTTCTGTTTTTTTTTTTTGCATTTTCAGTTTTGATGAATCGGCCATATATTCATGATTGCTTTAGGGCAACCGAGTTCTTAAAACCAATTTTCTTTAACAGATTGCTCAATATCTCTTCGTGATGGTAAGTGGCCGGCATATTGTGCGATCAGGGCACCAGTTCACTGGATCAGAGGGATAATTTTTTATGCTCAAAACAGGCTTTTTGCAGTAATTTGATCAAACTTATATACGATGTTGTAAAACAGACAAGCTCAGCTGAGTCTCCGTGGCGCAATCGGTTAGCCCGTTCGGCTGTCAACCGAATGGTTGTTGGTTCAAGCCCAGCCGGGGACGATTGATTAATTTTTTGGGTTTTTTTTGGTTTCAGTTTTGAAGAATCGGCCATATATTCATGATTGATTCATTCCGAATCTTCATGAGAGACATTTATGGCATAAACTCTTTGGCGCTCCATTGACAAGAGAGGAGGAAGCGATTTATACTTATCGGATTAATGTTTTGTTATTTGCTATTTGGTGTGGCAGGAACGGGATGGTGTTCCAGGGACAAGCTTGTTCTGCCAGAAGTATAGTTATGGCAGCTAAGTCCGCGATAAAAACCAGGGTACATGTAGATTTTGTACGGCTGGACAATTCTACGTTCCGAAAGACATGGTGCAACAATAATATCTTTTGTAAAGTGCAGCATTCCAAGCTTAGTTACTTACTATCATAGACCTTATTTGTATTATTGTATGCTAGAAAAATAGTCCATCATTTTCTGTGATATTTACTGCTTTTAACGATGGACAGTATGGGAAATATTGATATGTAATTTGTGGCTATATTGTGAATAAATTATTTACTTTTCAAAAGAAAAAAATATTCATGATTGCTTTAGGGCAACCGAGTTCTTAAAACCAATTTTCTTTAACACATTACTCAATATCTCTTGGTGATGGTAAGTTGCCGGCATATTGTGCGATCAGGGCACCAGTTCACTGGATCAGAGGGATAAATTATTATGCTCAAAACAGGCTTTTTGCGGTAATTTGATAAAAGTTATATACGATGTTGTAAAATAGACAAGCTGAGCTTAGTCTCCGTGGCGCAGTCGGTTAGCGCGTTCGGCTGTTAACCGAAAGGTTGCTGGTTCAAGCTCACCCGGGGACGATTGATTAATTTTTCTGTTTTTTTTTTCATTTTCAGTTTTGATGAATCGGCCATATATTCATGATTGCTTTAGGGCAACCGAGTTCTTAAAACCAATTTTTTTGAACACATTACTCAATATCTCTTGGTGATGATAAGTGGCCGGCATATTGTGCCATCAGGGCACCAGTTCACTGGATCAGAGGGATAAATTATTATGCTCAAAACAGGCATTTTGCAGTAATTTGATAAAAGTTATATACGATGTTGTAAAATAGACAAGCTCAGCTTAGATTGATTAATTTTTCTGTTTTTTTTTATGTTTCAGTTTTGATGAATTGGCCATATATTCATGATATATATCTTTGGGCTTTATCTTGATTTGAGAGATTACTGATTGAGCTGAGAGTTTCAGTGGACTGAGTTTAGCCCGCGGGGGCTTGTGTTCGTTTGTTTCTTAGTTGAGTTTGTGAAATGTCGAAACCGATTGTATACAATCCGGCTGTTAAGCCGACCCGTACCCTGTCTGTGGTGTTCACAGCAAATGACAACATCGTGTTTTCCAAGACGATGCAGCGAGAATTTGTACCTTTTCTGTCAACAGTGATCGATATCAAGAAGGACCTGGTATGTTTTCAGAAAAACTATTATAAGAAGTGTTTCTATTTGCGGGTGAATTCAGAGGGGCCGCACAACGCTCTGTTATTGAAATCAGAATTTCTACTAGGAGAATCTGTTTGGAATATTACCGCTGCAAGTTCTGTGTACATGAATGTTACTGTTCATTGGGCCCCGGACGAGATGGAAGACGAGATGATCAAATCCGCACTGAAACCATACGGTGAGTGTTTGGGGGTTAAAAAGCCTTTGCTGATTGGGGCCGGCCTACCAAACGTTCGCACTGGAATACGTATATATCGATTTCGATGCAAGAAAGAACGCTATGTCCCCAATTTCATTAAGTTCGATGAAGACCTGGTTATGTTCACATATCCGGGCCAGGTATCTGAGTGGAAGAAATGTGGACAAGCGCAACATACTTCTTACGAATGTTGTGCGAAATGGTGCGCGAACTGTGATGGATTTTCACCCCATGGAGACCCCCATACTGAAAAAACCTGTCCTGAAAACTGTAAAATGTGCGGTTCTTGGCAACACAATATTACCGAGTGCTCGTCCCGATCATTTTCGTATGCTTCCCGTGTTAAAGGCTGGAGCGAACGAGATACTAACAACTTGAATGTACCTGGTCCACTTCCAAACGTGAACGTGGACTTGGACATTGATGTGGAGAATAACGATGACAGCGAAAGTAGTGTATGTATGGAACGGAGAGAATTTGATTCGGATGGAAATGAAGTGCGCAACGATGAGGACGAGATGTATGAAGATGAAGATGTAGGTGATTCGCTTCAACCAGATGATGTCGGTGTAAATGAAATTGTGGTTGTCGCTGAAAATCACATTGTGGAGAGTCCAGCCGAGATATGCAGCGATTCGAAGCGGCAGAAAATTTCCGAACATCGAGATAATCAAGTACCAACCAAAGAAGTGATTGGAGACAATAATGTTTGTGAGGGGGTCATGTGTGTGGGCCCTCATACACAAATTGTTCCCATGCAGTCGAGTCAGTCTGGCGGGGAAATAGACTCAACAAGCCAGCATGAAACAATGACTGATGTTGGAAAAACAATGACCCCAACTCCTGGCGCCGTGGACAATTCATTGTTGGACTACCGCAAGCAGGCTTCACTTGTGAGGAAAACAAAAAACAGACGGGGAAAAGGCAGAGGTAAATGAACTGTGTTCATATAATCAAGCCCAATGTATACTCTACATACCTTCTTTATCTTGCTCGTAATGACTGTTTTTAGAGTTGCTAGCTTGAATACTAATGGAATACTTGATACAGACAAACAGGGACAAGTGCGTGATTTTGTATTCCAGCATGACATCGACATTCTATTTTTACAGGAGACGCACTTTGTTAACAATAGTGACAATAAAATGAACATTCCCGGAGATTGCAAATAGGCCTTTGGTACGAATATGAGTTGTGGAGTGGGAATTATTATTAGATATTCTGTACCTTGTAAGATTAATTCTGTTAAAGGGTGTCCATATGGTAGATATATAGTAGTATCAGCTAATATCTGTGACATAGATATGAAATTTGTTTGTGTATACTGTCCGAATAATGATACTGAGCGAAAATCATTTATTAAAGATCTTGACAATATTTTGGCTGGCAGTGAACCTATAGTGCTTGGCGGGGACTGTAACTTTGTTGAGAACCTCGATCTAGACAAAACTGGGGGGAATTGTCAGAAGGGCTCAGATGGGAAGGCTGAAATTATAACTATAAAATACACACATGAATTATGTGATATATTTCGTGTTCAGCACCATGTCAAGAAATTTATACTTGGTCCGGTGGAAACATTGCTTGTAGACTTGATCGTTTCTATATTAGTAAGATTTTGGAAACTGGGGTGGAAGCGTCTGATGTCATCCATGTCTCATTTTCCGACCATTCTTGTAATTACATAGATATAAAATTTGACGACGTTGTTACAATGGAACCAGGATATTGGAAATGTAATGTGTCCAATTTATCTGATCCCGATGTTAGAAGTAATGTTGAGGATGTGTACAAAGCTATTTTTGATAATGATGTAATGCAGTTGTCTGATAAATGGGACTGTTTCAAGTTAAAGGTCAAACATGTAATTACAAGTATATCGTGCCAAAAAGCAAAGTTGAAGAGGCAAAAGTTACATGACTTACAGTTAGAATTACAGGTATTGCAATGAAATCCTGTCATCAATAAAGAGAAAATCAATGCTTTGAAATCGTCCATTAATGCTATTCAGAAAGAGAATTTATGGGGCGCAAAGATAAGATCAAAAGCTGTAAATTTAGAACAATCTGAGAAGCCGACTAGGTATTTCTTGCGGAAAGAGAAATATCGGGGTAAAAAGAAACTCATAAAATGTTTGTCTTGTCGGCATAATGCTACCAATGTTCATAATGATCAAGGTTCGATATTCGAATGTATTAAATGTTTTTATGAAGAATTATATACGGCAGAAGAAACTGACAAAGATATGCAGCAAGAATTGTTAGAGAAGTTACCTTCGATAACTGAAGAGCTTAGTGAGTGTTGTGAAGGGGAATTAACCATTGACGAATGCTATGAGGCTCTGAAAGGCATGCCGCATTATAAGTCCCCAGGTGAGGATGGATTACCTGCGGAATTTTATCTTCGGTTTTGGTACCTTATTGTAGAAACCTTTGTAAATGTTGTTAATAACTGTTTTAATGAATCAGTTTTGTGTCCCTCTCAACGTAGTGGACTTATTACCTTATTATGTAAAGATCCTGCGAATGCTGACTATATTAAGAATTGGAGGCCCATAAGTTTACTAAACGTCGATTACAAAATTGTTTCCAAGTCCTTATGTAATAGACTTAAAGAAGTAGTTGATCAAATTGTATTACAAGACCAAACATGTGGAATTCCAGGTCGTAACATTTTTGATAATTTGCATTTATTGCGCAATACGTACGATTATGTATCTCAGAATGATTTGAATGCCTATTTTATCAATTTGGATCAAGAGAAGGCCTTTGATCGTGTTGATTGTGAATTTATGTTTGAATGTTTGAAAAAATATGGATTTGGCCCAGAATTTTGTAAGTGGGTCAGTATGTTATATTGTGGAATATCTAGTAAAGTTATTGTAAATGGTTATTTAACTGAATCATTCGAGTTATCAAGAGGGGTGAGACAAGACTGCGATTTCGCCATTATTGTACGTGATGACTCTGGAGCCATTTGTTGCTGCAGTTAGAGCTTGTAAAGGTATTAAAGGCATAAAACTGCCAGGATGCTCTAAGGAAGCAAAAGTTTCTGCCTTTGCTGATGACACCACTGTCATTGCATCTGACGAAGAGTCGATTAATGGGTTAGTTAAATTGTAAAAGCGATACGAGAAAGCATCTGGTGCTAATTGAGCCTGAGATACAACACATATCATGAATCGTTAGATTCTTGGTATGTGCTTTAGAATAGGTTTACCAGAAGACTATTCTGTGAAGTCATGTGACGCAGTCAGTATGTCGGCACCTCTTCCCACTTCCCTTATATGTGTTGTAATTGTAAAAAGTACTGTGTTGCCTGTTGGGAAAAGTGAGAAAAGTGATCTCCCCTCGATAGACCTAACTGTAGTGGAGTCCGCAAAAATATGTGGAGTTTATTTTGGAAAGAATTGTGATGAACTAAATACTCAGCATAGGCTTACCAAACTTGAAAGAGTTCTAGATTTTTCCATGTATAGAGATTTTACGCTGCGTGGAAGAGCGGTTTTTGTCAACTGTGTAGCTTTGGCGGGTATTTGGTTCATGTTGCAGTCGACGACTGTATCAAATAAGTTTATTAATAAATGTACTCAGTTAACGTTCAAGTTTATTAATAAATGTACTCAGTTAACGTTCAAGTTTATTTGGAATTGTAAACCAGAAAGCAATCGTCGGAATGTTATTTATAATAATTACCTGGAAGGAGGTTTAAACCTACAGTGTGTAATGGCAAAGCTAAAAACGTTTGCTGTGATGCACGTGTTGAAGCTTATTTCTGGGACGAATGCAGATTGGACAAAATTTGCCGTGTATTGGCTGGGATTTTCACTGCGAAAAGAATGTCCAGAATTTGCATCCAATAATTTTCCCCACTCAGAAAAAATGTCACCTTTTTATAAGTTTGTTATATCTGCATGGAAGGAATATATTGTTTTGTTGCAATCTGGCCATATGTTTCGTCCCAGCAAATCTGTACATCGTTTGTTTTTGCACTCAATTGTTGTTAAACCTCGAATAGTTAATAGGTTACCTCAGTTGCCCTGGAAAACTATTTGGGGAAATGTTTTTCTTACTTTTGTAGACCACAATTTGGTAAACTTTTCTTTTAAACTTGTTCATGACATTCTTCCCGTTAGGGAAACACTTTATAACAGGAATATTATTAATACTACTGTGTGCGTGTTTTGCAACATGACAGAAACTCGCGAGCACCTGTTTGTCAATTGTCGTTGACACAGAGTGTTCTTACAATGTTTAAATCAACCCTTCAGTCATACTGTAATTTTTTTCCTGATTTATCTGACCATCATCTGTTGTACAAACTTTTCAATGTCAGTTTATCAAAAGAACAGCATGATGTTCTTATTTATGTTATTAACTTAATTCTGTTTTCGGTTTGGTGTTCTCGAAATGAGAAATTTTTCAATAACAGGCCTGTATCTAAGTCTAGTATTGTACAAAGTATTAATGCCCGGTTAAGGCAAAGAATTAATGTAGATCACATTCGGATGGGTGAGCGGACCATTAAGAAATGTTGGTGCGTGAATAATGTTTTTGCTAACATTTCAAATACTAAATTACATTACCTCTTGTGAATAATAGACAGTCAAATCCATATCTGTGATACTTTTCTTAACCCGGATTGTGACTGATTGTATTGTATATATCTATTTGTGAATAAATTATTTTCATTTCAAGAGAAAAAAAAAATTCATGATTTCTTTAGGGCAACCGAGTTCTTAAAACCAATTTTCTGTAACACATTACTCAATATCTCTTGGTGATGGTAAGTGGCCGGCATATTGTGCGATCAGGGCACCAGTTCACTGGATCAAAGGGGTAAATTATTATGCTCAAAACAGGCTTTTTGCAGTAATTTGATAAAAGTTATATACGATGTTGTAAAATAGCCAAGCTCAGCTTAGTCTCCGTGGCGCAATCGGTTAGCGCGTTCGGCTGTTAACCGAAAGGTTGGTGATTCAAGCCCACCCGGGGACGATAGGTAAATTTTTCCGGGTTTTTTTTTATGTTTCAGTTTTGATGAATGGGCCACATATTCATGATTGCTTTAGGGCAACCGAGTTCTTAAAACCAATTTTCTGAAACACATTACTCAATATCTCTTGGTGATGGTAAGTGACCGGCATATTGTGCGATCAAGGCACCAGTTCACTGGATCAAATGGATAAATTATTATGCTCAAAACAAGCTTTTTGCAGTAATTTGATAAAAGTTATATACGATGTTGTAAAATAACCAAGCTCAGCTTAGTCTCCGTGGCGCAATCGGTTAGCGCGTTCGGAGCTGTTCATCAGATCGAAACTGTTTCTCTTGAAGGATATTTTGTATGAAGTGATCCCTGGGTTTTTACCCCTGGCTGTGGTACAGGAGGTTGCTTTGGATGCTTGTCCTGAGACATCACCAAAGCGTGTTGAATTGTTGTATAGTTTGATTAAATCGGCCATTCCTGAAGAGTGGATGTATGCTATACATAGATAGATAGATAGATTTATTGCTCAGTTTTGTCCATAGGACTAAAATGCATATACATTAAGACATACATTAAAACAAATATAACATGAGTACATTAAGACAAAACAATTAAGACACTAAAACAATAGGACATTAAAAGAAACATCATACAAGAAACATAAAAACAATATGAAACCATCACAGACAATATCACAGACAATATAAACAAAGACAACAAAATACATTTGAATACATCACTGATGATTTAGCGTTCTCGTGGATGCCTTGGGTTATACTTGTGATGTCATACATGGGCTAAGACTGCTGTACATTAAAACATATATAAGAATATCTGGCTACTTCTTTAGTTATCACAGGATTTCTACCAGACAGCAGGAACAGGAATAACTCGTGATCTGTAGGCCTGCTTAAAAGACAATCTATATAGGGGTTTACAGTAGACATTAGTGCACCCCTTTCTCCGTTGAATTTGTGACATGAGCCAGAAGCAACTGTGTGTAGAGTTAAAGAAATGGCTATTATACATAACGGAGTTAAGAAACCTATGTGTCAATTAAATACTTCATTTTTTTACAAATTGCTCAGAAATAAAATTTCTAAGGAACCAATATCTGTACACTATTGGGAGTTCTTATACCCAACTATTGAAATTAAGAAATGTTGGCCGTTGGTTAATCTTCCAGGGAAGAGTCCAGACTGTGTAGACACAGACTATAAGGTGTTGCACAATATTCTTTTTACACAAAAGAAATTGTTCAAAGTTGGTTTGTCTGACACAAACATATGTAAGCTGTGTAACTTACATGTCGAGGACACTGAACATATGCTGGTTTTTTGTCCGTCTGTACAGGATTTTCTTCAGTATATTGGTCGCATTGTTGAGAATTTGTTTCAATTTGCTAATGTGCAAGTTCTAAATAGAGTTTCTTTTGATACACTTCTTTTGTTTGGATATTGTACAAAGTCCACAAGTGTAAATACGTATTTTGTAAATATTCTCTTGTCATTAGCCAGATTGGCTATTCTCCGAAGGAGAAACATGTTCGTCGTCACCGAGAAAATTTTACCTGTGAAATATTTGTTCAAATTTATACTGATACAAAGTATTAAAGCAGCTTTTGTATATTTAAAAGGGAACAGGCAGTTATTCGAGAAACGTTTTGTCAAACACAATCCGTTTGTAAATGTTGACAACGAAGATAAGTTGAAAACTAAGTTTCCGTAATTATGTTTAGAACATTCTGCATCTTTATCACCAAGTTACTTTATAGTTTACCATAACAAGAATGTAAAAGTATTTCTATTGCATAACTTTACATGAAGCAAATTACGGAGTAAAAATGAACTTGTGTTGGGCGATCGGGAATTCCCTAATCTGTGATATATATCTTTTAATTCACCTGATCCGTCGAATTGTATGCCTTGTAAATGTTCTGAAAGTTTTGTGTATATGTTCCTATATTTGAATAAACATTGTATTCAAAAGAAAAGAGAAGCGCGTTCGGCTGTTAACCGAAAGGTTGGTGGTTCAAGTCCACCCGGGGACGATTGATTATTTTTTTTTTTTTTTTTTCATTTTTCAGTTTTGATAAATCGGCCATATATTCATATTCATCAAAACAGGCTTTTTGCAGTAATTTGATAAAAGTTATATACGATGTTGTAAAATAGCCAAGCTCAGCTTAGTCTCCGTGGCGCAATCGGTTAGCGCGTTCGGCTGTTAACCGAAAGGTTGGTGGTTCAAGCCCATCCGGGGACGATTGGTTAATTTTTCTATTTTTGTTTGTTTTATGTTTCACTTTTGATGAATGGGCCACATATTTATGATTGCTTTAGGGCAACCGAGTTCTTAAAACCAATTGTCTTTAACACATTACTCAATATCTCTTGGTGATGGTAAGTGGCCGGCATATTGTGCGATCAGAGCACCAGTTCACTGGATCAAAGGGATAAATTATTATGCTCCAAACAGGCTTTTTGCAGTAATTTGATAAAAGTTATATACGATGTTGTAAAATAAACAAGCTCAGCTTAGTCTCCGTGGCGCAATCGGTTAGCGCGTTCGGCTGTTAACCGAAAGGTTGGTGGTTCAAGCCCACCCGGGGACGATTGGTTAAATTTTCTGTCTCCTATGTTTCAGTTTTGCTGAATCTGCCACATATTCATGATTTCTTTAGGGCAACCGAGTTCTTAAAACCAAATTTTAGATGTACATGTGGATTTTGGAGAGTGTGGACGTTAGTCTAGTTTGCTCCTGGTTTACAACAACAACACTGTGCTATTACATTTGGATTACGTGGATTGACATATACTTGTGATTGATTACTTCTTGACTGTCTTCTGTGGTCTCTCACGGATTGTAGCCCATAAGGGCTTTATTTCTGTGTTTTCCGTCAGGCATTGACCTGTGTGTGACTGTTTCGCCCTTATGTCGAAACCCGTCAGTTTCAACTCAGCAACAAAGCTGTCTCGCACCCTGTCAGTTTGTTTTGCTACGAGAGATAATGCAGCATTTTCAAGTGCAACGCAACGTGATTTCCGGGATTTCCTGGAGGGAGTGATCGATATAAGGAAAGGTCTGCAGTGTTTTCAGAAAAATTATTTCAAGGAATGTTTTTATTTGAAAGTGGGGTCTGAAGCGGCTCACAACGCTCTGTTGCTAAAAGCGGATTTTCAACTTGAAGATGTGGAATGGAATATCACCGCGGCAAGTTCTGTATACATGAACGTTACAGCACATTGGGCCCCTGATGAAATGCTGGACGACACCATTGCAGAGGCTTTGAGGCCATTCGGAGAGTGTTTGGGCGTGAAAAAGCCATTGTTAGTTTCTGCAGGATTTCCAAATGTTAAGACCGGGATACGTGTGTATCGTTTTAAATGCCATCAGAAAAGGTACGTGCCCAACTTTATCAATTTTGGAGGAGAAAATGTGGTCAAAAAGCTCATAAGGCGCACGAATGCCATGCTAAATGGTGCACGAACTGTGACGGTTTCTCTCTCCATGAGGACCCCCATGACGGCTTTCACTGTATGGAAAGGTGTGGAATGTGTGGATCAGAAGATCACAATTCATCTGAATGTTGTGCAAGGTCATTTTCTTATGCGGCAAGAGTTAAAACCTATGGACCTCGCCAACATAAGAATGTTGTTTCAGGGAGTGACACAGACGAGGAGTTGGTCGTGACCGATAATTCCTTTGTTGACCAGCAAAGTGTTGAAGACGTGCTCCAAGGTGTTAATGAGATTGAAAGTGAGTCCGAAATGAATGGCATTAATGACGACATCGATGATTTCGAACCAGCTGACGTTGGGGCCAATGAGGTTGTTATCGAGGCCGATGTGCATCATGTGGCATCTGATGTTGTTCCTAGTGAATCGTTGTCCCCTAACAAACCACTGTTAAAGAAACAGAAGTTAGCCATGTCAACTTCTATCGAAAAGGTGGTACCGTCAGTGGAGTTGAATTCTGTGGTGGTCGAGGCCATCAGTCAAGAGCCCCAGTCAACAGAACAAGAGAATAACAATGCGAATGACTCTATGGATGACTCAGTTGGGATTAACCATGAAGAGTCTATGGAATTGTCGCAAGAAACAATGACGCCTGTTCCGTCGGACTTGGACGATTTTATCCTAATAGAACATAGACAAAAGGCTGCGAGAGCAAGGAAAGCTCGGAAAAGAATTGGAAAGGACAAAAGACAATGAACTTTTGCTCAGGGTGTTTACTTAGGCCCAATATCGTTCAATCTATTTGTCTCACTTCTTACATTAATGTCTGTTTGTGGTAGTTTTAGAATTGCCACTTTTGAATGTAAATGGCCTTCGTGATGATGTTAAGAAGGCACAAGTTAAAGAATTTGTCTTTGACAATGAAATTGATATTCTGTTTCTACAAGAAACACATTTTGAAAAATTCACTGACACAACAAAATTAAATATTCCTGGCGAATGTAGGTGGGCCTGTGGCTCATCTCAGAGTTGTGGAGTAGGCATTATAATACGATATTCTGTTAACTGTGTTATCAAGAATGTGCAAAGGTGTCCTCATGGCCGATATATTGTAATTTCAGCAGACATAAATGACACATCAGTAAAATTGGTTAACATATATGCTCCTAATATACCGGCAGACAGGAAAGCGTTTATCAGTGATATTGACAAGTTGATAGGTGGTAATGATGTTATCATACTTGGAGGTGACTTCAACTTTGTAGAAGATAACACAATGGACAAATGTGGTGGTAATTTGTCCTCAAGGAATGATGAAAAAAGTGAAATTGATACATTAAAAAGTGACTTCGGAATTTGTGATATTTTCAGGAAAATGTATCCTGATAAAAAAGTATATACCTGGTCTAGATGTCAAGTCGCTACCAGAATTGATCGGTTTTATTTGTCTAATGTATTATGTAATTCTGTATCTTTATCGCATGTTGTACATGTGGCCTTTTCGGACCACTCTTATGCTCTATTTCATATGTCTTTTGAAAATGTTTTAACTTGGGGTCCTGGCTACTGGAAGTGCAACGTGTCTGTCTTAAACGATGTTGAGGTTGTAACTGAAATTGAAAGTTTATACAGTGACATGTTTGTCAGTACGCATGTGCCTTGCATCATCGAACAATGGGATAGTTTTAAGTCAAATGTCAAACAAATAATTCGGAGGTTTTCTATCAAAAAAGCCAGGATGTCCAAGCAAAGACTTATTGATTTAAATTTAGAATTAAATAGACTGAAAGCTGATCCAATAGTAAATAGTGTGGATATTGTAGAGCTTAAGGCCACAATTAATGGTCTACAAGCAGAGTGTAAGAAAGGGTCTGTAATTCGGGCTAAAGCAGTCCAATTCCATGAAAGTGAAAAGCCCACTAGATATTTTCTCAGGTGAGAAAGTGCCCGTGGAAAATAAAAATTAATTAGAAATCTGAAATGTTATGTAGACTCTTCCGAGGTTCACGTAAAACAAAATGAAATTTCGTATTGTGTTAGGAACTTCTACAAGGATTTGTATTCAAAGCAAGTCACTGATGATGATATACAGGAAGAGTTTTTATCTTCATTGCCTTCATTAGACGAGGCCGAAAGTGATATGTGTGAAGGTATTATGTCTAAAGATGAGTTATTTTCCGCATTGAAAGGTATGTCAAGCCACAAATCGCCCGGATGCGATGAGTTGCCATCGGAATTCTATTTGCAATACTGGTCTTTGATTGGTGAAAAATATACTGAGATTATTAATAAAGGTTTTAGTGAAGGACGTCGGAGTTCAAGTCAGAGATCTGGTTTGATAACTCTTTTGTGTAAGGATCCTGATAATTCGGATCTTATTAAGAATTGGCGACCTATTAGTTTATTGAACGTGGACTATAAGATCGTATCAAAAGCGTTATGTAACAGGCTTAAACAGGTGGTTGATAATATTGTGAATCAGGGTCAAACTTGTGGAATTCCTGGAAGATCCATTTTGGATAATATACACCTTCTTCGGAATATTACGGATTATGTTGAGCAAAAAGACTTGCCAGCTTGCTTCATCAGTCTCGATCAAGAAAAAGCATTTGATAGAGTGGACTGGTCATTTTTATTCAAGTGCTTGGAGAAATACAAGTTTGGCCCTGACTTTTGTAAATGGATAAAGGTGTTATATACTGATATCTCGAGTTCTATTCCAGTTAATGGCCATGTGACCGACAACTTTCCTTTAAGTAGAGGGGTAAGGCAAGGGTGTTCGATTTCCCCTTTGTTGTATGTTTTAACTTTGGAACCTTTGATTGCTGCAATATGAAATTGTGAATCTATTAAGGGTATTCGTATCCCGGGTACCAGAAAGCAAGCAAAGGTTACAGCTTTCGCTGATGACGCCACTGTCATTGTCTCTGACAGTGAGTCGGTCAATCAAGTGGTTAGACTTGGTAATAGATTTGAAGAGGCGTCAGGGGCCAGACTCAATGTTGACAAGAGTTCTGCGTTACCCTTAGGGAGATGGAAAATAGACCAATTGCCTGTGGTTGGATTTAAAGTTGTAGATAATGTTAAAATATGTGGGGTTTTCTTCGGTGAAAACAGAGACGAATTGAACAGTGCTCATATCCTTAATAAGGTTGAAAGGAATGTCACTTGTTGGTCTGGTCGATATCTTACATTGCGAGGTAAAGCTGTTTTAATAAATACGGTCGCTTTGGCTGTTCTTTGGTATACAGCACAATGTGCAATGTTATCTAAACAATGTATTATCCAGTGTATTCAGAGTGTTTTTAAATTTTTGTGGGACGGAAAGCCCGAGGGCTTAAAGCGTTCCGTTTTGTATAACAGTTATGACATGGGCGGTCTGAATATTCAAAATATCGATTGTAAGTTGAATACTTTTGCTGTAAAACATGTTTTGAAATTGATTTATGGCACAGATGCGGAGTGGAAACATTTTGCTATATATTGGATGGGTATTCCGCTCAGGAACGTATGTCTCGATTGGGCTAGGCCTAGTATTCCACATTCTTTGGAGCCGTCAGTTTTCTATCGTTTTGTACTGTCGGTTTGGAAGGATTTTTATAGCGGGCAGCAGTTGCCTACAAAAATGTATAGCAACAAATTCATTTACACTGCTTTCTTGAGTAAGACTGTTGAATCGCCACGGGTTGTTATGGCTCAGCCCTCACTGCCTTGGCCCCTTACTTGGCACGCTGTATTTCATAACTTTATTGACAATAACCTGGTGAACTTTTCATATAATCTTGTACATAATATTTTACCTGTGAAAGAACGTTTGTTAAGGAGGAATGTATGTACCGATGATGTGTGTGTCTTTTGTACCAATTCTGAAACCAGAAACCATCTGTTTATAGAATGTGTGGTTGTGCAGCAAGTTTTTATGCATTTGAGACAGGTGTTTTTGTTGTATGGCAGTTTTTTCCCTTCTTTTAATGAGGCACATTTGATACATAAATTATTTGATGTTCGATTGTCGAAACAAGAAACGGCTGTGTATTCGTTCTTGACAAGTGTGTGCCTCTTTTGTGTTTGGTGTGCCCGAAACGAGATAATTTTTCAAAACAAAAGGAGATCTGTGAATTCCATTAATCAGGAGGTTAAAGCATGTATTAAGTCAAGGGTTTGTGTTGATTTTGTGCGGTTAAGTACGGCCACTTTCAAGAATACTTGGTGTCGAAATAATGCCATTTGTACATTGCAAAATTCTAAGTTAGTATTTTTATTGTAGTTTTTCATTACGATATTGATTGTACAGTTGAATATTGAGATGACAGAGCAGGAAGTCCTTATTTGTCTGTGATATATTGATATTTTAGTTGGGACTTCCATTGTGCGGCTTAATAGCATGTATATATTTCTGTGAATAAACTATTTTTTCATTTCAAAAGAAAAAAAAAGAAAAAAACCCAAATTTCTCCAACACATTACTCAATATCTGTTGGTTATGGTAAGTGGCCGGCATATTGTGCCATCAGGGCACCAGTTCACTGGATCAAAGGGATAAATTATTATGCTCAAAACAGGCTTTTTGCAGTAATTCTAAGTTATTATTATTATAGTAGTTTTTCATTCCGATATTGATTGTACAGTTGAATATTGAGATGTCAGAGCAGGAAATTTGTCTGTGATATATTGATATTTTAGTTGGGACTTCCATTGTGCGGCTTAATAGCATGTATATATTTCTGTGAATAAACTATTTTTTCATTTCAAAAGAAAAAAGAAGGTTGGTGGTTCAAGCCCACCCGGGGACGATTGGTTGATTTTTCTGTTTTTTTTATGTTTCAGTTTTGATGAATGGGCCACATATTCATGATTGCTTTAGGGCAACCGAGTTCTTAAAACCAATTTTCTGTAACACATTAATCAATATCTCTTGGTGATGGTAAGTGGCCGGCATATTGTGCGATCAGGGTACCAGTTCACTGGATCAAAGGGATAAATTATTATGCTCAAAACAGGCTTTTTGCAGTAATTTGATAAAAGTTATACACGATGTTGTAAAATCGATAAGCTCAGCTTAGTCTCCGTGGCGCAATCGGTTAGCGCGTTCGGTTGTTAACCGAAAGGTTGGTGGTTCAAGCCCACCCCGGGACGATTGGTTAATTTTTCTGTCTCCAATGTTTCAGTTTCGCTGAGATAAACGTGTTTGGATCTCAGAGTGTGAAGACGTATGTCTGTTTGCTCCGATCTTACAACAACAACACTATATTATCGCCACTTCGGACTTTATCTTGATTTGAGAGATTACTGATTGAGCTGAGAGTTTCAGTGGACTGAGTTTAGCCCGCGGGTGCTTGTGTTCGTTTGTTTCTTAGTTGAGTTTGTGAAATGTCGAAACCGATTGTATACAACCCGGCTGTTAAGCCGACCAGTACCCTGTCTGTGGTGTTCACAGCAAATGACAACGGCGTGTTTTCCAAGACGATGCATCGAGAATTTGTACCTTTTCTGTCAACAGTGATCGATATCAAGAAGGACCTGGTATGTTTTCAGAAAAACTATTGTAAGAAGTGTTTCTATTTGCGGGTGAATTCAGAGGGGGCGCACAACGCTCTGTTATTGAAATCGGAATTTGTACTAGGAGACTCTGTTTGGAATATTACCGCTGCAAGTTCTGTGTACATGAATGTTCCTGTTCATTGGGCCCCGGACGAGATGGAAGACGAGATGATCAAATCCGCACTGAAACCATACGGTGAGTGTTTGGGGGTTAAAAAGCCTTTGCTGATTGGGGCCGGCCTACCAGACGTTCGTACTGGAATACGTATATATCGATTTCGATGCAAGAAAGAACGCTATGTCCCCAATTTCATTAAGTTCGATGAAGACCTGGTTATGTTCACATATCCGGGCTTGGTATCTGAGTGCAAGAAATGTGAACAAGCGCAACATACGTCTTACGAATGTTGTGCGAAATGGTGCGCGAACTGTGATGGATTTTCACCCCATGGAGACCCCCATACTGAAAAAAACTGTCCTGAAAACTGTAAAATGTGCGGTTCTTGCCAACATAATATTACCGAGTGCTCGTCCCGATCATTTTCGTATGCTTCCCGTGTTAAAGGCTGGAGCGGACGAGATACTAACAACTCGAATGTACCTGGTCCACTTCCAAACGTGGACGTGGACGTGGACATTGATGTGGAGAATAACGATGAGAGCGAAAATAGTGTATGTATGGAACGGAGAGAATTTGATTCAGATGGAAATGAAGTGCGCAGCGATGAGGACGAGATGTATGAAGGTGAAGATGTAGGTGATTCGCTTCAACCAGATGATGTCGGTGTAAATGAAATTGTGGTTGTCGCTGGAAATCACATTGTGGAGAGTCCAGCCGAGATATGCAGCGATTCGAAGCGGCAGAAAATTTCCGAACATCGAGATAATCAAGTACCAACCAAAGAAGTGATTGGAGACAATAATCTTTGTGAGGGGGTCATGCGTGTGGACCCTCATAGAGAAATTTTTCCCATGCAGTCGAGTCAGTCTGGCGGGGAAATAGACTCAACAAGCCAGCATGAAACAATGAGTGATGTTGAAAAAACAATGACCCCAACTCCTGGCACCGTGGACAATTCATTGTTGGACTACCGCAAGCAGGCTTCACTGTGAGGAAAACAAAGAACAGACGGGGAAAAGGCAGAGGTAAATGAACTGTGTTCATATAATCAAGCCCAATGTATACTCTACATACTTTCTTTATCTTGCTCGTAATGACTGTTTTTAGAGTTGCTAGCTTGAATACTAATGGATTACTTGATAAAGACAAACAGGGACAAGTGCGTGATTTTGTATTCCAGCATGACATCGACATTCTATTTTTACAGGAGACGTACTTTGTTAACAATAGTGACAATAAAATGAACATTCCCGGAGATTGCAAATGGGCCTTTGGTACGAATATGAGTTGTGGAGTGGGAATTATTATTAGATATTCTGTACCTTGTAAGATTAATTCTGTTAAAAGGTGTTCATATGGTAGATATATAGTAGCATCAGCTAATATCTGTGACATAGATATGAAATTTGTTTGTGTATACTGTCCGAATAATGCTACTGAGCGAAAATCATTTATTAAACATCTTGACAATATTTTGGCTGGCAGTGAACTTATAGTGCTTGGCGGGGACTGTAACTTTGTTGAGAACCTCGATCTAGACAAAACTGGGGGGAATTGTCAGAAGGGCTCAGATGGGAAGGCTGAAATTACAACTATAAAATACACACAAAATACACGATTCGTCAGTCAGGAATCCGGAAGTCAACATTGAGAATATGCAGATAAGGACAGTGAACTTTGCGGTCGTCGTATGAATTAACCAGAGAGAGTTGGAAGCTGAGATTTACCAGTTACGTCCGTTATGAATTATGGTTTGTTCCTCCTTATCCAGCGAAGTCCAGATAAACTGATCGGGGATTGTGGTAATTTGACAATAAAGAGGGCGCTGGTATCTTCGACGTCTGTTTCTACCTTTATCCCCAGAAGAGCGGTAGCCCTATATAAGCCAGGCTCCCGCGGAAACGAGGCAGACCAGCAGAAACTTTGAGGTGAGAACACGTTCGGTTGTATCGGGGAGAAGAAATCCAATACATTGCCGGGCCGGAGAAAGGCCGTGATCAGACCGCCGAATTCTTGCCGCCGCCGGGCCGGGACCAGGCCGCCGAATTGAAGAAGTGCCGCCGCCGAATCCTATAGCATCATAGCATACATTTACACTCACTTACATTCACACGTCCGGGCTGTGTTTACTCTACTCCGATCTCTAACTGTCTCAACCGTAATGCACAGTTGTGCGGGTACAGCATTGGGAGATAGGGTATAGACACTTATCGTTAATGGTTATTTCTAACTCTACCTGATCCTCGTCCGTATCGCACAGACGTGCAGGTTTAGCTCTGGGAATGAACTAACGGCGTTAGTGTTGATAGCATGGCCATACCTTAGCCGCATCTCTACTTGACTCAACCGTATTGAACAGTTGTGCAGGTACGGCCCTGTGGTTAATGGTATCGATAAAGCTGTAACCGGTAGGAAACGCTCGTCTCTGTGAAGAGGGAACAGCTAAACCAAATCAAACACAGTTCCTACATAAACAATTATCCATGCACACTCGTACTTAAACACACAACCTACGGGTTGAAATACATTCATGCTAACACTCACAAGCTATAGGCCCAGGTCTAGAGTTTGATATATATACACGTACCCAGTAAATCGTACCATAAACGATTATCCATTCATGGCCCCATAAGCACACGGTCTCTCACCACCCTGTACATACATTGAGTAATTCACGGCCAATCATAGACTAATACTGTCTCATACAGTAGTATATAAAGGGGGAAACCGTGACCGATTGCCCACCCATTGCGGATGACCATACAGTAGTATAGAAAGAGGGCTCCTATACAGGTGACTATACAGTAGTATAGAAAGAGGGTTCCTATACTAGGTGACCATACAGCAGTATAGGAAGAGGGTTACTAGACCAGGTGCCTACCCATCCACCGTGTGTTATCGATGCCCGATCCTATGTGGACCATGTAGCCGTGAACTCTAGCCTTGATGATTCGTCCTTGGAGCCGGGCCGCGGAGTGAGTCGCCGTGAGCGGGGTCGCTGAAGCCTGGGGGTGTATTCCTACGAGGGGTGCCGTCTGCTGCTGTGGTGAGCCGTGCAGTTGAATAGTCCTGCGGTATTACAGAGAGACGGGCCGGTGCCGTAAAAGCCTTTGTACTGTGATAGTACTGTCGTGCCCAGGCCGTCCGCATCCATTGACAGTTACCAACGCTTGGAGGGGCCAGGTCGTGTAAGACAAGACACGACGACGACGAGAAGTCCATAAAGCCCGAGTGAAGAAGACCGGGGGAAGGAAGACACACGCCGGACATAGCCACGGAAGGGCCAGATCGTGTAAGACGAGGCACGACGTCAAGTCCATCCATACGGGAGTGGACGAAGACCTGGGGAAGGAAGATAGACGCTGGACCCTACCACGAAGACCTGGGGAAGGAAGATAGAAGCTTGACCCAACCACGAGAGAACCGGTCGTGACCAGACTGTGGCTGTGACCAGGCCTGATCGCGATATAGCTAGGGCTATATAATTTTGTATATATCTTTCTATTTTATTGAACTTCGGTTAAAGATAACTATAAGAATACAGGTAAATCCAATTCATAGATCAGGGATCTTCTTTTCAGGGATTATACGCTACCGCGAACTGAATCCTGTATTCCTGCTCATAGAATTATATGTCAGTATTGTATTAATTCGCTTTGGTTGTCATTACAGGTCTTCCTTTCCAACCTCCTCGATCCAGACAAGGTGACAGGTTGAATCGTATTGCAAGCGTCTAGTCCGTCATTCATAATCCAGCCGTCGTCCATTAGAGAATATCCGCGTCCATAATCCAAAGACCTATTCCATTTTCCATATAACAGTATTAGCACCTAATTCAAAAAGACAATCATAGTATACATAAACATAGGCTTGGCCAAGATCAATGCACGAGTGCGTTCCCGGTAGCCTGATAGTTTGCCTTGGGGACCCTGCGCACTCTCTTGTGGATCTGAAACATCCATTCCCCACGTAAACGTTTCAACTGGTGGCAGCGGTGGGATGGCCAACTTCTGGGAGACGAAGGAAAGGAGACCAAGCCTGGCGGATAGCATGGATCCGGACCAGACAACCATGAAAATGACTGAAGTTTTCGGCGCCGAGTTACGACAATCGGGAGTCAGGGGCCAACCACCTGACGGAAGAGGAGCCCGATGAAAATTCTCCACGACGCCGAGTCCACGGGAACGACGTGAGACGGGAAGAGGCGTGGGTTCCGGACGATCAACCACAGCAACACTGGGTTATGAAAATCTTCTTGATTTGTCCACGCTGGAACTGGGATCGGTGCTGTTGGCACCACCGGCCGACCTGACGCCACGACCTTCAGCGGAGACGTCTACCGAAGATCGACTGAGGGGGCGTGAGCCAGTACATGAACTACCCGGCGTTGACCTAAGACGAGAGGTAGAAGACCAGCGTAATGTATCAAATGCATTATGCACAGCGATGACCGCCACGATGGGACAGATGTCCACGATGCTGAGAAATCAAAGTTCCAGTGACGAGATAACTCAACCGAATGTTGAAGATTACAGTCATTCTAGCCCGGCCGGACTGGAAAGAGGGCGCCGAGCCGCAGAGACGCCACTATGGGTCGAGATGAAGCCGCATCTGGGACGACGCCGAGGCGATATGAGTCACCGTCAAGAAGAAGCCGGGATGAACCACTTTCAGGTTCATGGGATCAACCGTTACAGACGTCGAAGCCCATGGGGGAACCTAGACGGCCGAAAACAACGATGGTCAAGACTGCTACCTACGACGGTACCACGCCGTGGCGAGACTATCTGGCTCACTTCGGCACTGCGCCGTGATAAATGGGTGGACGTACCAGCAACAGGGTCAATACCTAGCCGTCGCTTTACGGGGGTCAGCACAGCAAGTACTAACCAGCCTTAAGTCTACGCCGTGCAGTACCGACTACGACCGTTCAAAGGAAGCCTTGGAGAAGCGCTTTGCCCCTCCGAATCAGATGGACATGTACAGGTCGCAGTTGAAGTCTAGGCACCGCAAGAGGGATGAAGATCTTCCGGGCCTGGCTCAGGCGTTAACCTGCCTGACACAGTTGGCTTATCCTGATGCCGGAGACGACATTCAAGATACGCTAGACAAGGATCAGTTCCTGGACGCCATCGGTGATGAGCTGAGATTTCAAGTCTGGCAGACAAGGCCTAAAACCTTGGATGCGGCGGTACATGCGGCCGTAGAGCTGGAAGCATTCAAGATCTCCCAGCGTCGGAAACCCTGGCCGACAGCCAAGTCAACTGCCCCGGAGAAGGATGGGGAAGCAGCCGCATCCGCGGAAGAGGTTCAAACGGAGAATCAACTGTTGAGAGAAGAAAAGCAGATGTTAATGGAGGTGATTCAACGAAACACTGAATCACAGCGACAGCAATGGCCACGACGGTACCAGTCGAGATGGGGACATGGACGTGGGCGAGGACAACCATACGGCAGCCATAACCGAACATCAGGATGCTGGTCATGCGAAAAAGACGGGCATTACCGTGCGAATTGTCCAGAGTTGCCCAGGCCGGATGATCATCAACCCCCAGGACAGCCGAAACCTCCACTGAAACCTCCTACGGTGAATAACTCTGGTGAGGCCGGATTGTATCTCCCGGCCAAGATGGGATCGGTAGGATTGTGGTGCTGCGTCGACACAGGTGCATCGGTTTCTCTTCTGAACGTGCGGGTGTACAGCCAGCTGAGTTCCCGACTTAGGCCGGCATTGAGAAGTCCCTCCTTTGCATCCATTCGTATGGCCGATGGTACATCTATGCCACTACAAGGCGAAGCAGACTTTAAAATAACTATAGATGGGACTACCCGGACCCAGACGATGATTGTTGGATCATTGACAGTGGATGCCCTCCTTGGTTATGATTTCCTGAGTTCACACTGTACTGCGATTGATACGGAGAAGCACCGGGTGAAGTATAGCGGCCGATATGTACAGTGTGAGGTCGTGGGGAGCCACGAATGCCAACGGGTGTCTGTAACGGAGACTTTTACTATCCCAGCTGGAGCTGAGGCAGTGGTGACGGGGACAGTCCGAGGTGCTCTATCGGAAGAGGTCGGAATGGTGGAAAATATTACTGAGTTCACACAGGAGACCGGAACCATGGTGGCCAGAGCCCTGGGCGAAGTTGATCGTGACCATGAAGTTACCCTGCGGTTCCTTAACCTGTCCACTGACCCTGCCAAGTAGAAGCCGGCACCCTGTGTGGTAGTCTGACTGAAGTGGAGGTAGTGGATAATTCAGCTTCACTTATTGCAGAGCCTGTGAATCAGAATAGTCCAGCCTCTGGTGAAGCCACGGTGCCAACCCCAAGATGTCCACCGCACCTACGGGCCTTAGTACATCAGTCCAGTGAGGGATTGGAAGTTGAGAGAGCTTTGGCTGTAGAAGACTTGGTTACTCGCTTCACCCATTTGTTTGCCAAGGATGACAGTGATTTGGGGCGAACAACGATGGTGCAGCATCACATCAAGACAGGGAATGCGGCCCCGATCCGGATTCCTCCACGACGTCCACCCCTTCATGTTCGTGAAATAATAGACGACCAGGTTGAAGACATGCTGAAGCGGGGAGTCATCGAGCCATCAAATGGGCCTTGGTCTGCACCGGTCGTCCTAGTACGGAAAAAGGATGGAAAAATGCGATTCTGTGTCGATAACCGGGCCCTCAACAAAGTGACAGAGAAAGATGCCTACCCCCTGCCGAGAATCGACGAGTCCCTGGATTCTCTGTCTGGTGCCTGCTGGTGGAGTACGCTCGACCTGATGTCAGGGTACTGGCAAGTCGAGGTGGCCCCGGAAGACCGATGTAAAACCGCCTTTGCCACTCGACGGGGCCTGTACCAATTCCGGGCCATGTCATTCGGGCTTTGTAACGCGCCAGGAACCTTTGAGCGATTACTGGAGGCAGTCTTGGCAGGTCTCCATTACGAAACGTGCTTGGTGTATCTCGACGACATAATAGTTTTTGGGCGTACCTTCGATATGATCCAACGACTGGAGGAAGTCTTCCAGAGACTGCAACAACACGGCCTTAAACTGAAGCCCTCAAAATGTGTCATCGGGAAACGACAAGTCCTCTACCTAGGTCATGTGGTGACACAAGACGGGATTGGTACCGATCCGGAGAAGATTCGGGCTGTACGGGATTAGCCAACGCCTGTCTCCCAGACTGAGGTCAGAAGTTTTCTCGGCCTGTGTGGGTACTATCGGCGTTTTATACGAGACTTTGCAACTGTAGCAGCTCCGCTACATCACCGACTGCAGATTTCAGCCAAGCTCAGGCCGCGGACCCGGACTTGCAGCCTGTTCTAGAGTGGGTGAAGAAGGACAGTCGACCAGCCAGAGAGGACATCAGTCAATATGGGCCAGTAACTAAAACCCTGTGGGGTGCCTTCGATCTACTGGAGATGAATGGATCTTTGCTTGTGAGAAGATGGGTGAATGCTCGGGGAGAAGTGAAACGACGGCTTCTGGTGGTCCCTCGCTCCCTCAGACGGAAAGTTCTGAAAGAGTGCCATGACAGTGTAGCCGGTGGTCAACTTGGGGTGAAGAAAACCTTGGCAAAAGCGAGACAGGCTTACATGTGGTCTGGTCTACAGACCGATGTTCGGCAGTGGTGCCGAAGTTGCGACGTGTGTAACCGCAGAAAGTTGGCGGGACGGAAGCCCAGAGCTCCTCATCGCGGTCAGATGACTGGAAATCCAGGAGATAGAGCGGCTGTTGATATTCTCGGGCCATTGGCAGAAACCTGTCGGGGAAACCGATACGTAGTCGTCATTGGAGACTATTTCACCCGTTGGGTGGAAGCTGCGGCCTTACCCAATCAGGAAGCCACGACGGTTGCCCAAGCTGTCGTAGACCACTTCGTGACCCGATTTGGCGTACCTATGGCCATCCACTCTGACCAGGGACGTCAGTTTGGAAGCAGAGTATTTCGGGGGATTTGCCGCATACTCGGGATGAGAAAGACGAGGACTACGCCCTATCACCCCCAGTCGAACGGCATGATTGAACGGTTTAACCGGACCTTAGCCCAGATGTTGCATGCCAGCATTGACCGTCACCCGGACGACTGGGATCTTCACATCCCATTGGTGCTGATGTCGTACCGTGCCACCGTGCATGAGACAACGGGATATTCCCCAAACATGATGGTATTTGGTAGAGAAATCGCCTTGCCGTCGCACTTGACTTTGGGTGCACCTCCGAAACAGCAGGTAGAGCCGACACAGTGGGTCGGAGATCTCCGAGACGAGATGGTAGAGATACACGAGTTTGCCCGAGAGACTACGAAAAAGAGCTTGAGACGGCAGAAACGCATCTACGATACGAGAGCTTTCCCTCACACATACAAGCCTGGTGATCAGGTTTACATGTATATTTCCGCCACTAAGCGTGGGGAGATCCGGAAACTACGAGACCGGTGGGGAGGGCCTTATACTGTGAAAGAAGCCCTGACTGATGTGACATATCGCATCGCTGACGAGACTGGTGGCCTCCGTGTAGTCCATCATGATCTTCTTAAGCCCTTCCACCCCAGAGAGACGTCGGATAGTGAGACCACTGAGTCTGCAGAGAATGATGGTGATGTCGAGTCTTAGAATGACTCCGAGGCCGCGGCAGTCTTTCCATATCCGGTGGAGCACCCAGCCGCAGTGAGATCTCCAGCACCTCGGCAGACGAGAAGTGGACGGAGAACCCGTCGTCCTCGGAGATTGGCAGATTACGAGGTTGGATTACCGCCTGATTCCCCTGTTGAAGTCGAGTCGCCTCTTCCGGAAGGGCAGATGGCCTTGCCGGAGACGTGGAGTCCTCCACGAACGACTCGTGGGCGTCGTGTCCAGCGACCGAGGCACTTTAATGACTACGTTTTAGCCTGTCAGTGGACAGGAGATGCACGACCGCACGATCGGAGAAATATGGCTGATGCCCGTGATCGTCGAGGGATGACCTGTGGTGCAGGGCCGACCTGCAGGTACTCCGGTGGGCGACGAACACAGGATGGGCGATCCCGAGGCTTTACTGCCTCAGATGCATGATGCATGACTCCAGCAAGCGACAGCTGTGGCCTGCTGTGGACCTGATGTCCATTCTACCTGACGACGACTTGGCCAGGAAGTCAAGAGGACTGTCGTCCTGTAATTTTGTTGTACATACGTTGTACATATGTTCTGTTCTGCACTACCGTGCTGCTGGTAGCGTAACGAGAGCCATGCCGAGGGCGTCATGTTCTTCGAAGGCGGGGGTAGTGTAACGAAAGTGCAGAATGCAAACGACCCCTTGGGTTCCCCTTTAATAAATCACTGTTGGTGTCTGGACACGTGACTACTGTGAAATCGAAAGTGACATTGTGTTTACGTGTGCGGTTCACTTACATGATGGAATTCAACGCTGTAATTTTCCTAGAATGAACTACAATAATCCGGGAGACAGACAATGCCTCGAAATCCCGGTGAAGTTATCTCAAACGATCAGTTGGGACGGCGAAAAGGACCCTGGTGGAGCTCGCTTGTTTCGCTGTAGATGACGTCAGTCAGGAATCCGGAAGTCAACATTGAGAATATGCAGATAAGGACAGTGAACTTTGCGGTCGTCGTATGAATTAACTAGAGAGAGTTGGAAGCTGAGATTTACCAGTTACGTCCGTTATGAATTATGGTTCATATTTATCCAGCGAAGTCCAGATAAACTGATCGGGGATTGTGGTAATTTGACAATAAAGAGGGCGCTGGTATCTTCGACGTCTGTTTCTACCTTTATCCCCAGAAGAGCGGTAGCCCTATATAAACCAGGCTCCGGCGGAAACGAGGCAGACCAGCAGAAACTTTGAGGTGAGAACACGTTCGGCTGTATCGGGGAGAAGAAATCCAATACATTGCCGGGCCGGAGAAGGGTCGTGATCAGAGCGCCGAATTCTTGCCGCCGCCGGGCCGGGACCAGGCCGCCGAATTGAAGAAGTGCCGCCGCCGAATCCTATAGCATCATAGCATACATTTACACTCACTTACATTCACACGTCCGGGCTGTGTTTACTCTACTCCGATCTCTACCTGTCTCAACCGTAATGCACAGTTGTGCGGGTACCGCACTGGGAGATAGGGTATAGACACTTATCGTTAATGGTTATTTCTAACTTTACCTCATCCTCGTCCGTATCGCACAGACGTGCAGGTTTAGCTCTGGGAATGAACTAACGGCGTTAGTGTTGATAGCATGGCCATACCTTAGCCGCATCTCTACTTGACTCAACCGTATTGAACAGTTGTGCAGGTACGGCCCTGTGGTTAATGGTATCGATACAGCTGTAACCGGTAGGAGACGCTCGTCTCTGTGAACAGGGAACAGCTAAACCAAATCAAACACAGTTCCTACATAAACAATTATCCATGCACACACGTCCTTAAACACACAACCTACGGGTTGAAATACATTCATGCTAACATTCACAAGCTATAGGCCCAGGTCTAGAGTTTGATATATATACACGTACTCAGTAAATCGTACCATAAACGATTATCCATTCACGGCCCCATAAGCATACGGTCTCTCACCACCCTGTACATACATTGAGTAATTCACGGCCAATCATAGATTAATACTGTCTCATACAGTAGTATATAAAGGGGGAAGCCGTGACCGATTGCCCACCCATTGCGGATGACCATACAGTAGTATAGAAAGAGGTCTCCTATACCAGGTGACTATACAGTAGTATAGAAAGAGGGTTCCTATACTAGGTGACCATACAGCAGTATAGGAAGAGGGTTACTAGACCAGGTGCCTACCCATCCACCGTGTGTTATCGATGTCCGATCCTATGTGGATCGTGTAGCCGTGAACTCTAGCCTTGATGATTCGTCCTTGGAGCCGGGCCGCGGAGTGAGTTGCCGTGAGCGGGGTCGCTGAAGCCTGGGGCTGTATCCCTACGAGGGGTGCCGTCTGCTGCTGTGGTGAGCCGTGCAGTTGAATAGTCCTGCGGTGTTACAGAGAGACGGGCCGGTGCCGTAGAAGCCTTTGTACTGTGATAGTACTGTCGTGCCCAGGCCGTCCGCATCCATTGACAGTAACCAAAGCTTGGAGGGGCCAGGTCGTGTAAGACAAGACACGACGACGACGAGAAGTCCATACAGCCCGAGTGAAGAAGACCGGGGGAAGGAAGACACACGCCGGACATAACCACGGAAGGGCCAGGTCGTGTAAGACGAGACACGACGTCAAATCCATCCATACGGGAGTGGACGAAGACCTGGGGAAGGAAGATAGATGCTGGACCCTACCACGAAGACCTGGGGAAGGAAGATAGAAGCTGGACCCAACCACGAGAGAACCGGTCGTGACCAGACTGTGGCTGTGACCAGGCCTGATCGCGATATAGCTAGGGCTATATAATTTTGTATATATCTTTCTATTTTATTGAACTTCGGTTAAAGATAACTATAAGAATACAGGTAAATCCAATTCATAGATCAGGGATCTTCTTTTCAGGGATTATACGCTACCGCGAACTGAATCCTGTATTCCTGCTCATAGAATTATATGTCAGTATTGTATTAATTTGCTTTGGTTGTCATTACAGGTCTTCCTTTCCAACCTCCTCGATCCGGACAAGGTGACAGGTTGAATCGAACTCCGTCGTTGGCCAAGATCAGTGCACGAGTGCGTTCCCAGTAGCCTGACAGTTTGTCTTGGGGACCCTGCGCACTCTCTTGTGGATCTGAAACATCCATTCCCCACGTCAACGTTTCATTAGTAAGGTTTTGGAAACTGGGGTGGAAGCGTCTGATGTCATCCATGTCTCATTTTCCGACCATTCTTGTAATTACATAGATATAAAATTTGACGACGTTGTTACAATGGGACCAGGATATTGGAAATGTAATGTGTCCAATGTATCTGATCCCGATGTTAGAAGTAATGTTGAGGATGTGTACAAAGCTATTTTTGATAATGATGTAATGCAGTTGTCCGATAAATGGGACTGTTTCAAGTTAAAGGTCAAACATGTAATTAGAAGTATATCGTGCCAAAAAGCAAAGTTGAAGAGGCAAAAGTTACATGACTTACAGTTAGAATTACAGGTATTGCAATGAAATCCTGTCATCAATAAAGAGAAAATCAATGCTTTGAAATCGTCCATTAATGCTATTCAGAAAGAGAATTTATGGGGCGCAAAGATAAGATCAAAAGCTGTAAATTTAGAACAATCTGAGAAGCCGACTAGGTATTTCTTGCGGAAAGAGAAATATCGGGGTAAAAAGAAACTCATAAAATGTTTGTCTTGTCGGCATAATGCTACCAATGTTCATAATGATCAAGGTTCGATATCTGAATGTATTAAATGTTTTTATGAAGAATTATATACGGCAGAAGAAACTGACAAAGATATGCAGCAAGAATTTTTAGAGAAGTTACCTTCACTAACTGAAGAGCTTAGTGAGTGTTGTGAAGGGGAATTAACCGTTGACGAATGCTATGAGGCACTGAAAGGCATGCCGCATTATAAGTCCCCAGGTGAGGATGGATTACCTGCGGAATTTTATCTTCAGTTTTGGTACCTTATTGGAGAAACCTTTGTAAATGTTGTTAATAACTGTTTTAATGAATCAGTTTTGTGTCCCTCTCAACGTAGTGGACTTATTACCTTATTATGTAAAGATCCTGCGAATGCTGACTATATTAAGAGTTGGAGGCCCATAAGTTTACTAAACGTCGATTACAAAATTGTTTCCAAGTCCTTATGTAATAGACTTAAAAAAGTAGTTGATCAAATTGTATTACAAGACCAAACATGTGGAATTCCAGATCGTAACATTTTTGATAATTTGCATTTATTGCGCAATACGTACGATTATGTATCTCTGAATGATTTGAATGCCTATTTTATCAATTTGGATCAAGAGAAGGCCTTTGATCGTGTTGATTGTGAATTTATGTTTGAATGTTTGAAAAAATATGGATTTGGCCCAGAATTTTGTAAGTGGGTCAGTATGTTATATTGTGGAATATCTAGTAAAGTTATTGTAAATGGTTATTTAACTGAATCATTCGAGTTATCAAGAGGGGTGAGACAGGACTGTGCGATTTCGCCATTATTGTACGTGATGACTCTGGAGCCATTTGTTGCTGCAGTTAGAGCTTGTAAAGGTATTAAAGGCATTAAACTGCCAGGATGCTCTAAGAAAGCAAAAGTTTCTGCCTTTGCTGATGACACCACTGTCATTGCATCTGAAGAAGAGTCGATTAATGGGTTAGTTAAATTGTCTAAGCGATACGAGAAAGCATCTGGTGCTAAATTGAGCTTTGTAAAAAGTACTGTGTTGCCTGTTGGGAAAAGTGAGAAAAGTGATCTCCCCTCGATAGACCTAACTGTAGTGGAGTCCGCAAAAATATGTGGAGTTTATTTTGGAAAGAATTGTGATGAACTATAAATACTCAGCATAGGCTTACCAAACTTGAAAAAGTTCTAGATTTTTCCATGTATAGAGATTTTACGCTGCGTGGAAGAGCGGTTTTTGTCAACTGTGTAGCTTTGGCGGGTATTTTGTTCATGTTGCAGTCGACGACTGTATCAAATAAGTTTATTAATAAATGTACTCAGTTAACGTTCAAGTTTATTTGGAATTGTAAACCAGAAAGTATTCGTCGGAATGTTATTTATAATAATTACCTAGAAGGAGGTTTAAATCTACAGTGTGTAATGGCAAAGCTAAAAACGTTTGCTGTGATGCACGTGTTGAAGCTTATTTCTGGGACGAATGCAGATTGGACGAGATTTGCCGTGTATTGGCTGGGATTTTCACTGCGAAAAGAATGTCCAGAATTTGCATCCAATAATTTTCCCCACTCAGAAAAAATGTCACCTTTTTATAAGTTTGTTATATCTGCATGGAAGGAATATATTGTTTTGTTGCAATCTGGCCATATGTTTCGTTCCAGCAAATCTGTATATCGTTTGTTTTTGCAATCAATTGTTGTTAAACCTCGAATAGTTAATAGGTTACCTCAGTTGCCCTGGAAAACTATTTGGGGAAATGTTTTTCTTACTTTTGTAGACCACAATTTGGTGAACTTTTCTTTTAAACTTGTTCATTACTTTACTTTATAACAGGAATATTATTAATACTACTGTGTGCGTGTTTTACAACATGACAGAAACTCGCGAGCACCTGTTTGTCAATTGTCGTATGACACAGAGTGTTCTTACAATGTTTAAATCAACCCTTCAGTCATACTGTAATTTTTTTCCTGATTTATCTGACCATCATCTGTTGTACAAACTTTTCAATGTCAATTTATCAAAAGAACAGCATGATGTTCTTATTTATCTTATTAACTTAATTCTGTTTTCGGTTTGGTGTTCTCGAAATGAGAAAATTTTCAATAACAGGCCTGTATCTAAGTCTAGTATTGTACAAAGTATTAATGCCCGGTTAAGGCAAAGAATTTATGTAGATCACTTTCGGATGGGTGAGCGGACCTTTAAGAAATGTTGGTGCGTGAATAATGTCTTTGCTAACATTTCAAATACTAAATTACATTACCTCTTGTGAATAATAGACAGTCAAATCCATATCTGTGATACTTCTTTTAACCCGGATTGCGACTGATTGTATTGTATATATCTATTTGTGAATAAATTATTTTCATTTCAAGAGAAAAAAAAAATCTGCCACATATTCAGGATTTCTTTAGGGCAACCGAGTTCTTAAAACCAATTTTCTGTAACACATTACTCAATATCTCTTAGTGGTGGTAAGTGGCCGGCATATTGTGCGATCAGGGCACCAGTTCACTGGATCAAAGGGATAAATTATTATGCTCAAAACAGGCTTTTTGCAGTAATTTGATAAAAGTTATACACGATGTTGTAAAATCGATAAGCTCAGCTTAGTCTCCGTGGCGCAATCGGTTAGCGCGTTCGGCTGTTAACCGAAAGATTGGTGGCTCAAGCCCACCCGGGGACGATTGCTTAATTTTTCTGTCTCCTATGTTTCAGTTTTGCTGAATCTGCCACATATTCATGATTTCTTTTGGGCAACCGAGTTTTTAAAACCAATTTTCTGTAACACATTACTCAATATCTCTTGGTGATGTTAAGTGGCCGGCATATTGTGCGATCAGGGCACCAGTTCACTGGATCAAAGGAATAAATTATTATGCTCAAAACAGGCTTTTTGCAGTAATTTGATAAAAGTTATACACGATGTTGTAAAATCGATAAGCTCAGCTTAGTCTCCGTGGCGCATTCGGTTAGCGCGTTCGGCTGTTAACCGAAAGATTGGTGGCTCAAGCCCACCCGTGGACGATTGCTTAATTTTTCTGTCTCCTATGTTTCAGTTTTGCTGAATCTGCCACATATTCATGATTTCTATAGGGCAACCGAGTTCTTAAAACCAAATTTCTCCAACACATTACTCAATATCACTTGGTGATGATAAGTGGCCTGCACATTGTGCCATCAGGGCACCAGTTCACTGGATCAAAGGGATAAATTATTATGCTCAAAACAGGCTTTTTGGAGTAATTCTAAGTTAGTATTATTATTGTAGTTTTTCATTACGATATTGATTGTACAGTTGAATATTGAGATCTCAGAGCAGGAAGTCCTTATTTGTCTGTGATATATTGATATTTTAGTTGGTACTTCCATTGTGCGGCTTAATAGCCTGTATATATTTCTGTGAATAAACTATTTTTTCATTTCAAAAGAAGAAAAAAAGGTTGGTGGTTCAAGCCCACTCGGGGACGATTGGTTAATTTTTCTGTGTTTTTTTTTATGTTTCAGTTTTGATGAATGGGCCACATATTCATGATTGCTTTAGGGTAACCGAGTTCTTAAAACCAATTTTCTGTAACACATTAATCAATACCTCTTGGTGATGGTAAGTGGCCGGCATATTGTGCGATCAGGGCACCAGTTCACTGGATCAAAGGGATAAATTATTATGCTCAAAACAGGCTTTTTGCAGTAATTTGATAAAAGTTATACACGATGTTGTAAAATCGATAAGCTCAGCTTAGTCTCCGTGGTGCAATCGGTTAGCGCGTTCGGCTGTTAACCGAAAGATTGGTGGCTCAAGCCCACCCGGGGACGATTGCTTAATTTTTCTGTCTCCTATGTTTCAGTTTTGCTGAATCTGCCACATATTCATGATTTCTTTTGGGCAACCGAGTTTTTAAAACCAATTTTCTGTAACACATTACTCAATATCTCTTGGTGATGTTAAGTGGCCGGCATATTGTGCGATCAGGGCACCAGTTCACTGGATCAAAGGGATAAATTATTATGCTCAAAACAGGCTTTTTGCAGTAATTTGATAAAAGTTATACACGATGTTGTAAAATCGATAAGCTCAGCTTAGTCTCCGTGGCGCAATCGGTTAGCGCGTTCGGCTGTTAACCGAAAGATTGGTGGCTCAAGCCCATCCGTGGACGATTGCTTAATTTTTCTGTCTCCTATGTTTCAGTTTTGCTGAATCTGCCACATATTCATGATTTCTTTAGGGCAACCGAGTTCTTAAAACCAAATTTCTCCAACAAATTACTCAATATCACTTGGTGATGGTAAGTGGCCGGCATATTGTGCGATCAGGGCACCAGTTCACTGGATCAAAGGGATAAATTATTATGCTCAAAACAGGCTTTTTGGAGTAATTTGAGAACAGTTATATACGATGTTGTAAAATAACCAAGCTCAGCTTAGTCTCCGTGGCGCAATCGGTTAGCGCGTTCGGCTGTTAACTGAAAGGTTGGTGGTTCACGCCCACCCGGGAACGATTGGTTAAATTTTCTGTCTCCTATGTTTCAGTTTTGCTGAATCTGCCACATATTCATGATTTCTTTAGGGCAGCCGAGTTCTTAACACCAATTTTCTGTAACACATTACTCAATATCTCTTGGTGATGGTAAGTGGCCGGCATATTGTGCTATCAGGGCACCAGTTCACTGGATCAAAGGGATAAATGATTATGCTCAAAACAGGCCTTTTCAGTAATTTGATAAAAGTTATATACGATGTTGAAAAATCGACAAGCTCAGCTTAGTCTCCGTGGTCGTCTAGTCTAAGCTGTCATAGGGTGAAGACGTGAATTTAGTGTGCTCCGTATAAAGTGCGTTGTTGTTGTTGGTGTTTGTCCTATTCGAGTTTGGTACCCCGGCCTAGGACTTACCTGTGTCGGACGGTGCCTTGGCTATTGCCAACCCCCGGGGGCGTGGTGGGACTTTTGTGTTCCGAGGACGTGGGGGTCACAACCAACCCTTGCGGAGAAGCGATGTAGGTCGAAATTATGTGAAAGAAAATTCAGTCCTAGTGAATTTGGGAGATGTGAAGAAAGTGTTGACGGGCGACGTGATTAGTGTGGTGGAGGAGGCGTGTGGGCTAAATTCCATTTTTGGCTGTGTTCCGAAAGGGAATGATGTTTATGAGATTACCCTAGCAGATAGAGTGTCTGTGGATTTGCTGAGCAGTGGAGTAGAAATAAAGGGATCGAGCTATTCTTGTACAGAAGTGTCTAACAGAATAACTGTGGTGTCTTCTATGTATATGTCGAGTTATGTGCCTGATGAGGAGATTAGAGAGAAATTAGAAACTATGGACGTCGAGCTATTGGGAGATATTCAAAGAAAGTTTGATCACGGTACACAGGTTGTGGACGGTACGAGGTATGTGGAGGTAAAACTTCCACCAAATGTCAAAGCTATACCATATTCCATGAAATTTTCTACCGGGAGATCCCATGAATTTTGCCGAGTGTTACGTGACAATCAAGTCGAGGTATGCTCACAATGCTGGGCCGATGATCATTTGTACATTGTTCTGTCAAAGTTTTGAAATTTTCAGCAAGACATCTGTACAAATACGATGTATGTAATAGGAAGTATGAGTAGTCAACATCTCAAAGCTGATAGACAGTAATTCACTTAAGCTCACACGGCTCATAGCAAATTGGCGTAAATAATCATACAGTGAAATTATTATTCTAAACAACATTTGTAAGGCCCGACCCCTCCGAAGGCCCGACCCCTCTCAAGGCCCGACCCCTCTCAAGGCCCGACCCCAGTCAAGGCCCGACCCCTCCCAAGGCCCGACCCCTCCCAAGGCCCGACCCCTCTCAAGGCCCGCCCTCTCCCAAAGCCCGACCCCTCTCAAGGCCCGACCCCTCTCAAGGCTCGACCCCTCCCAAGCGCTTATCCCCACCTTGTTGACCTTGGATTTGCGACTTGCAATTACATTTGCACAAAAATACGTAGATAACTTATCAAATTGGGTAATCAAAAACAAACTAGCTACAAATGTGGACAAGACTTCCTATATGATCGTTCTTTCTTCAAGGAACACTGTTAAACATCTGTGAAGGGCCCACTGTATAAAGTCGCTAAAGCAAAACTCTTGGGAGTAGTTTTTGACGTTTAGTAAACATATTGAACTTATTTGTAAGAAAACAGCTAAAAACCTTGGTATGCTTAAACGTGTCCGACATTTACTTACAGCGGATGCTACCAAGATGCTGTGCAATACCTTGATTTTACCATCTATCGACTACCGGGATGTGATCTGGGGAAACTGCGATGCCCATCTGATGCAGCGTATTTTTAAAATGCACAAATGGGGCACTAGATCAGTTTTATTCTGCAGTTTCTCCACACCATCAGTTGTGATGTTCGAAAAACTAAAGTGGATTCTTTTTTAAAAGAGTTGAATTGTTTTTAAAGCCATGGATGGTCTAGACCCTAATTATATCTGTGATATGTTTATGCGTAGAACACGAGAGAGGCAAACCAGGTCGATGGCCAGGGGGGACATTATATGGCGAGATATATGGCGAGATTCTGCTGGTGGACGTTTCGTCCCCGAGGCCCGCCCCCTGTACAGACCTTTTGTTCTTTGATATATGTTGGCATTTGTGGGAAGTTGATGTTGGGTCGACATCGGGCCTTACAGACTAGTCTTTTGTGTTAATTGCCGTCATTTACATCTGACGACAATACAGCTCACCAATCTCTAATGTAGGAGTTGTCACAGCGAAACAGCTCACCAATTACCAGTATACGAGTTGTCAGAGCATTTCCATCATAGCTCTCTAGATTTGTATCTAATACCGCTTATGCCGGTGCTAGGGGCCGTGTGGTCATATCAAGTTGCCACATGAACAGGTACAATAAAAGCGTACCTGAGATACAACACATATCACGAATCGTTAGATTCTTGGTATGTGCTTTAGAATAGGTTTACCAGAAGACTATTCTGTGAAGTCATATGACGCAGTCAGTATGTCGGCACCTCTTCCTACTTCCCTTATATGTGTTGTAACTTGGTTGTGCTTCGACCTAGAACTGAGACAGTTAAGAAGAGTATGTCTTATCAAGACCCTAAACTGTGGAATGAAATGACTTCAAAAGTTAAATTTGTCCCAAATATTTATGTTTTTAAATCCCTTTATAAAACAACTGCATGTAACGATAAACTGGAACTACATTTTTTACTGTTCATATTCGCTGTGATATCGTTTTTGTATTGACTTTTAGCTGTTTGTATTGATTAATTTTGTATATAATTGAATTTTTTATATATCCCTAGTAATTCCGATGTCTGGACCTTGTGGGACACTAGATTTCAGTTTACCCAGGATAAACAAAGTCATTATTATTATTATTATTATTGTTATTATTATTATAATTTTTATTTAGGTCTAAAGGACTACATATAGGTCAAATTGGCTATGTACAGATGGTGAACCGCGAGACCAAGGACCACCACCAGAATTCTACCTTATACAGATAACAAGTACAGACTAGAACTAATGGACTTCGAAAGGCCACCCAACATTTTGGAGTGGTACAAATATAGTAGATTGACACGATTTAGTACGCAAACTGAAGAGCATAACACTCTTATCTAGTCCGCAGAGTAATCGAATACTAGTAACATTGTCAAAGGCTATACCTCCCAGATACATTTACTAAGTCGCCAACGAGAACCAATAAATGAGTTATCAATATTGCTGGAGATCCAGAGATGCGTGAAAAGATTTGTTTATAAATGTTTGGATTTCTATATGCTAGAAACGAAAGAAAAAAATATTTTCTGTAAACTAGATACTCTTGCCAAATACATTCATTATTAAGTATTGGGAAAGGTTATTTGATTTATCTGTATTCACCGATGTGAATGTTTGGCATGGCAAGAGGTAGGTATGGCATGGGCCTGGATTGGAAGATGATTAAGGGGTGATTCATGTTGAATATTAAGATGTATACAGGGTTCTGTGGGAGAATTTGATGTATGCTATGAAGAATTCGAGTCTCATAGCTGGTCATTTGTCTTGATAGCATCAAATAGCGAGCTATTTGAAATAAATGTGCATAGAGGCAAGGTCTATATCGGATTGCATGTTTCATAATGTAATTTTATGTGAAAATAAAGGGAAGTAACTCAACTTGGAAAACTCTGCAGTGGAGTTACATAAGCAATTTCCAACATTTAACGATTCATTGGCCAGTGACGGACATTTGACCGCAAAATGAATAGTTGCGCTTTGCCCAATCGGTAAGACATACAGTTTGGTATCGATCCATAATGAAATACTGGAGATGTTTATTATCAGCTACCAGGAATACATATTTTTATATTTAAGAGGATTTCTCGGTATTGTGCCATAATCTTATTTTATGGGATCAACAGTTCAACACCATCACAAAGGAACAACCAGTAATCGTATCTACGAAATATAGCTCTCTACCATCTTCGAAGCAGGGTTGCTTTCGAATTTGCTGACAGCTTTCTGGTCAAAATTCTCAAATAATAAAAAGTGGAAAGCATATATCCGATTCAAAGACGTCAGGCAAGATAGCTACACAGCACTTGTCTTCGGTAAGTCTCAGGGATAAGTACGAGTCTAGTCCAGCCGAATCACACGGGTTTTAGTTTGAAAAAAAAAAAGTTTGAAAAAGTAGCGCATAAGTTGCTATACTGACAACGCCTATCAAAAGAAACAATTACCAAATGTAATCCCCGATAGCATTATTTGATAGTTTTATTCCCTAATATGCTAAACAATGATGAGCTAGCTCATAAATCAAGACACCATACAGCTTAAATTGGCAACATCGCCACAAGGGGTCGCTTTCCGCTGGATAATGGCCTCTCCAACGAACCCCTGGGACCACGGTCGCGGAAAGTTTGTCTCATATTACCTTGCAAAATTCGTTCACGTGTCATTTTCCGGTTCTATTGGAACATATTCTATTCCTTTTGAAACGTCAGTCATGAGTCATTTTCTTCGCCAGCGTCATAACGTCGTGACGTCAGACTAGAAAATGTTTCGCAAGAATGCATTATGAGTACGTCATCTGTGAGACGCGCTCCATGACGTCGGGAGATCGGCATGACCTCCACAGAGACGCCCTCGTTATGTTCTGAATTCTAGTGTTTCTAGTGCTATCCAATTGTAGCCGGGACACATTTTATTGTATGGTTATATCGTATTTTGTATTTGGCGCGACAGTTGGATAATTCGGTAGAGAGCCTCGTCTGCCGCTGGCGCCAAATGTATGTCTCACTATATCTTGACTGTTGCTTTTAATTAGTCGCCCGCGGAGTTTACGCTGCCGGAATCACAGTTCCACGAGTTCGCTGTGACTGTCTTTTATTTCTTGTCATTATATATGTGGTCACAGCGTGCGGATTCTGTATACATTTGGCCGGTTTTGCGATTACAGATGCACATCTTAATTGGTATTTCTGCCGAACGGTCGCATATTTGGTATGGTATATGAAGCACGAAGTTACTTGTATAATATATGTAGTTTGGCGTATACCAGTTCCTCATGCTTGTGCGAGTTCTTGGCAGGCAGATTTGGTGTAGGCAGCTGAAACCCTTGTCACATTTATAGGGGTTATTGTTATTGAACCGAATAAATCAGCTATATCGGACATCACCCCTAGGGTAGGCTATTTTCTTGTATGGGCAACCTATTAAATTTGGAGCCTCCAGCGAGGTATAGCTGATAGACGAATCTGGCCAAGATTCAAGACACTAGTCGTCCTTGTGCTCTAACCGGACACCATACCGATTATATTGCCGAAGTTGTCCGGAATATTTCCTGCAAACATCATATGGCGTACGCCGTACGTCACAGAGCTCAGCTGGTGACGTCAACGAAACGTGCTGCAATTGCTCCGATGTGTTCCGAAGTGTGCCGAACGGTGGTGAGTGAGCTCTGCTTGTGACAGCGAGTCAACGAAATGTGCTGCAAGTACCCCCCACTGTTCCGAAGTGTGCCGAATGGTGGTTGGTGAGAAATTATGTCATCAAGGCAGCATTGCTATACAACACTGTATTTGAACTTTATCTGACATTTGATTCTAAACATTTGATTTCGAACATTTGATTCAGAACAATTGATTATTGTGTCGCAACGCATCTCATTGGACGATCGTATTACACGATACAGATACATATACATTGTGCATACAGTGACAACAGCATTACCATCACATCGCCATACAATTCATAATTTATTTCATGATTTATGAACCGCATGAACTTCATTGCGGACTATTTTCCCAGTACTCTCAACAGCAGTGCGCGAACAGGACATTGCTTGCGTGGAGTGTGTTTGGACTTTAAATATACGCTGGATCGATCAATACTTATTCTCAGCATCATATTTACAGCGCATAATATAAGACTGTCATTTTCAAATGCTCATTGATATGTGACTATCGTTATATGTTTGTTCGTATACATGTTCGGATGTGTGTAACGTCGTCTGAAAATATTGTCCGTCTTCATGCATGTGGTGTCTGCTGTCGTCCCGTACCTTGTCTTGTTGAATCAACACTGTCTTTTTGTAGCACGGCGGAGACTCTCTGCAACGTCGTTTACCGAGGGGTCAGAGGTGCCATATTATTAACGGTCAGCAATTGTTACTCTTATATACATTATTTTGTGTCTCAGGATAACGGTAATTACTTTTTAAAGACGCCATTATGGCGACTGAGTTTACCGAGGATTAAGCCAACACTTTAGTTGCCACGTTCCAGAAAATGAACCTTAAACCTGAAGCCGTTACTCCAGAAGATATGAAAGCATGAATGACTGACTTCGTCGCCACCCATTCTCAAGGTAAGTCTGAAGTTAAATCTGAATCTGGCAGCGCTAGCGTTTTAGGAACTGTTCAAATATCGAAAATTTCATTTTTTTGGTGACACGTCCAACAAAACTGACACACCATATGACCTTTGGAAATATGAGGTCAAGTGCCTTATCCAGGAAATGATTTATTCGATGGAGGTAATTACGCAATTACGTAATTAAGCGGTTCGGCGTTCGCTGAAAGGAGAAGCTGGCAGGGTATTTATGAGATTGGGTCCCCATCCTGATTTAAAAGAAATGTTAACCAATTTAGTCAGCATATATGGGGCAATAGAGGCAAAAGAATCTTTACTTGTTTTATAGTTCCCCACACAGAGATGATGAAGATGTCTCCACTTGGGGTTACCGTTTGGGGGATATTCTAAACAAAGCTGTAGAGAAAGGTCAGGTACACTCATCGCAGGTAAATGATATGCTTCGCGATATGTTTTGGTCTGGTTTGAGAAAATCTCTTAGAGATGTGTCTGGTCACGTGTTTGATCGAATTAAGAATTTTGATGAGTTGAGGGTAGCACTGCGACAGGTGGAGTATGAACAAAAGCTCCGGAAGCGAGAACAGATTTCTTCTAAAAAGGTTTTCGCAACCCTTACAGCAGCAACAGCCGGTGAAGGTAACACTGATCTAAAAGAAATTGAGGGCATGATTCACCGATTGACGTCGAGGCTCTGAAAAAGAAGTCCGCTGAGCAGAGTACTGCGCCGATTACTCCGCCTCCAGATCCGCCTTATGCATCTCGGACCGGGGCCGATAATTTACATGAGTATCAGTCACGAGATTACCACTGGCGATTCCGTGGGTACCGGAGAGGCAGAGGTCAACGAGGTCAAAGGGAACGGGGTCAGCCAACTAACAACACCGATATGAAAGAACCCGAGTGTTAACCATTGGCGGCAGAGTTAATTTAGATTTAAACTAAAGGAGGCCTATGGGGAGGGACACTCTATAAGTCATGGAGTTTGTCGTCCCGAAACGGTTATTATTGAGAAAAAATGTCTGCCTGATAGGTTACTAGGGAGTGGTAATGACGTCCCTGTAACTGTAAATTCGGTTCCCACTTTCGCTCTATTGCATACAAGTTCCACCGTCTCCCCCATCAGTCTGTCCTTCTATGAAGAGCATTTATCTGAATTAACTATTCAGCCCCTTGATAAGATCCTGGAGATTGAATGCGCAGATGGAAATACCTCACTATACGCAGGGTATATTGAAATCAATCTTGGGGTAAAGGGTATACCGGTCGAAGATGTCCAGCCTTGTTTACTATTGGTAGTTCCAGATATTAAGTATAGCGTGAACGTACCTGTACTGCTAGGAATAAATGGTCTCGGGTCTTTTCATGGATATATGTCAAGACCAGTATGGAGAAATATTTCTTTAAACAGCATGACTGTTCACTCCGTGGTATCTCCGAAGGAATTGGAGAAGAACGACTTCCGGTTAGCCATAGTAAGTTGTGCAGAGCGATAGAATGTGACTATCCCCCTAACACAGAAGTAAGTATTATAGGATGTTTGGATAAGAAGATGCCTTGATACAGCCTTCCAGTAAGTCTTCTGTCTCCTCTGATTTGGATATATCGCCGGTACTACTTTTCTATGACTATGGTAAAACCGAGTGTGTAAAGGTGAATATTTCCAACCTAACGACGTAGACAATGATTATTTTCCCCAAAGCCGTCTTATGTGAGCTGCAGCCGGTAGTAGTGGAAAAGCAATCGGTTGGTCAGCCAGAGGATGACGTCACAGATTTGATGATGAAACTGGAAATTGGAACGCCTGATTCGACAGAGAAGGAGGTAAGCATGTGTATGGATTTGTTGACTAAGCATCGTAAGGTTTTTGCTTGTAGTGATGCCGAGCTTGGTCGCACATCCGAAGTAAAACGTCATATCCATCTGACTGACGGGAAACCATTCAAACAGCGCCATCGCCATATCCCTCCATCACTGCATCAGGAGATCCGAGAGCACCTTCAGTGACTATTTGCTACTGAAGTTATCCGCCCCTCTCATTCTCCATGAGCATCAAATATGGTATTGGTTCGGGAAAAGGACGGGTCGATTCGCATGTGCGTGCACTTCCGGCAGTTGAACCAGAAAACCGTCCGCGATTCCTACACCCTGCCCAGAATTCACGAGATATTGGAGTGCCTGTCCGGATCCACCTACCTCTCCAAGAAGGATCTCAAAAGTGGTTACCACCAAGTGGAAGAGCACAAACAACGTACAGCTTTTACGGTAGGCCAATTGGGATTTTACGAGTTTAATCGTATGCCATTTGGACTTGTCAACGCCCCTGCCACCTATCAACGGTGATGGACCAAGTCCTAGATGGTTTGAATCTCCGCATCTGTTTGATATACATAGATGACGTAATCATATTTTTCTATGTGGTGTCATCTGCAGGTGTGGAATCCGATCCCGACAAGATCAACCAAGTAATGAATTAGCCGACTCCGCAAAGTCCTGAAGAAGTGCGCAACTTCCTAGGATTTGCTGGGTATTATCGTACATTCGTGCGCAACTTCTCTCACATTGCCAAACCCCTTTCAGAATTACTTCCGCCTACGTCACCAAAGAAGCCCGGAAGTTCAAAGCGGCGCAAGACGGCAGAGAAGCCATGGTGCTGGGATAAGGAATAGGAGAGTGCATTCCCGCTTAACCCGGGGCTAGGGGCCGTATGAACCCATGTACTTCAAGATCCTCATGGTACTCATATGAACAGTCACAATCAAAGCGTGACTGAGATACATCATTCTTTAGATGACGACTTTACAACGAATATTATGGATTAAGAATACTGATCAGCGATACGGATTTGATATTTTTGGAACATCATGATGTCTTGCCGGCATCATTGAAAACTGTTGACCGCTTCTCTCTTGCAGGAAACAAGCCTATGTTTATGTATACTATGATTGTCTTTTTGAATTTGGTGCTAATACTGTTATATGGAATATGGAATAGGTCTTTGGATTATGGACGCGGATATTCTCTAATGGACGACGGCTGGATTATGAATGATGGACTAGACGTTTGTAATTCTGTCATCTCCGCCCATACTAGGCTACGCAGGCTATTCGTTGCCATTCGAGCTACACACGGACGCCATCATGAGAAGACTAGGAGCAATGCTATACCGGAAACAGAGTGGACTGATGAAGGTGATAAGCTACGCCAGTAGAGCTTTACCTAAGTCTGGGTGTAACTACTCCGCCCCTAAGTTGGAATTTTTGGCATTGAAATGGGCCGTATGTGAAAATTTCATGGGTATGTGTATGGAAGGAGTTTTGATAATAAGACCGATAATAATCCTCTGACGTATGTGTTAACCACCGTCAACCTAGACGCCACTGGATACCGTTGGCTTGCTAGTTTATTATGCTATGATTTCAGCATCGAGTACAAGAGCGACAAGAAGAACACCGACGCCGATGTCCTATCTAGGATTCACGAAGCAGTTGATCCAGATCCAGCCGACATGGTAAGTTGATCAACGTGGAGTCTCTCAAACATATCTGCACAATGACATCTCAACATTTTGTAGCATTTAAGGTGTAGCGAGAAGATGGTACAGGCCGGAAGAGGACACTCCATAGGAATCATCCGCTTCCGGTGGGTTCGATCTCAGCCGAACAGAGTCCTGCACCACGATCGACACCAAGACACGGACCGAGAAAAGAGCAGCGACACGAAACCTTTCTTTTGCAGATGACGATGACGACAGTGACGACGATTCCTACATTGCCGTAGTGCTTCCACCTGTGCAGCCCGAAACAGACGGCGGTGTGCCGACGACGAGTCTGTTGGTCGGGGTAAGTTGGACGATGATAGACGTCTCCCGCGGCAAGCCGGTGACGACTGTAGCATTGCGACGGGAGAGGATGCAACTGGTCCATGTGGTGACGGCCAAACTTCAGGTAGAGAAGATGGTTCCAGTTCATCCCAGCAACAGCAGACGTACGGTGAGGAGGATGGTACTTCTGTAGTGCCCAGTGGGTTAATGCCTCGTTTTGGAGGTTAATCTGACAGCCTCGATTTGGAGCCGACCTACCGGAAGTCGTCGGTGTAATAAATAGCCAGCGTGAAGAGGCAGCCATTGCTTTTTGGATTCTGGATTGCAGAGAGAAGACATCGGGTGCCATCCTGACTGACTAGGACCGGTAAGTACCTTCTTACTTGTCCCGGCACGACACTGGTGTTATGAAGTAATTCGGGGCCTATTATTTCGTGATTAATTGATCACTGTCGATATTTATACCATATTTCACTGAGTGGGTGAGAGATGGTGAATTCGGCGGTGAGATAATTTTTCCTCGATGGTTTTCGCGTTGTATCGCTCGACAGGTTAATAGACTTTGCCGGGCGATGGATGCGGAAATTATCCACGAATCCAAAAGCCCCTTTTCCGACTATTTGTCGGAAAATTTATCGTTTTAAAATTCAAAATTATATCTCCACGTGGGGTTTCACTGTGACCTTTTCCCGTGCTGATGTATTTGCTTGTAATGGTTGAAATTCTTGCGAATCTTTGTAGCAGGATTTTCTTGCAGGCTATTCTTATGTTGATTCGGTACAGTTTGTTTGGTCGTATAGCATGAATAAATATTTATTCGTAGGAATCCGTGAGTGTTTTGCGGGTTAATAGACTCTGTACAACACTAGCGGAATTTGTATATGCTTTGCTGGTTGATAGATATTGTAAAGCATTGTTTTGCCTAGGGAATGTGATCGGCTGGTTAATAGATTTTGTCGATTATTCCATGCTATATTATATTTGATTTCATGAATCATTTTCTCTCAAGTTGAGTGGCGAATGTTTTAACCCGTGCCCAGTTGTTTATGTAGATGGGGGAGGAATTGATTGTGTAAATTTACGGAAAATTATTCTGGGTCAGTGCATTTTGTTGGGGGGAGGATTGAAGTATTTTTATGTTCGCCGGTATGGACTTATCAAGGACAAGAACTGTCCAGTATTTTCGGCATTAATGTAAAACGTACCAAGGACAGGTATGGTCCACTATTTCTGTTAGTTGTGGTCACAGCAATTTCTTTCTGATTTGGATGTTGACGGGATATTTTCAGGGTACCATGGTGTCCTCTTTGTGGGAGAATATTTTTGATTCATGGATTCAGATTTGTTGTGAATGTGAGATGTCATGAAATTGTGCATGTTATTAAATGTTACAGTACATTGACACTTGTGCATTCCCGACTTTACATACTGGCCTGTCTCCATTTACACACTGCGGACATGCATCTGGCATAACATACATTTCTACACCATTTAGCCTACACTTGATTGTTTGCATGGATTTAAACATCAAGTAATTAAGATTTGATTCGTGTAACGGGTTCTAGGTCATATAGGAACGACATAGATTTTGTCAGTGTATTTAATCTTTAATTTACTCGACCCTTTATATTCTGCTGTACCTCGAGTCTCTATTTTGGTATGACAATGGCTCCAGTGAATTTATGTACGGCCAATAGGGAAGAGTTGAGCACCATTGAGGGATTGAATGAAGACCATATTGACGCAATATTGAACTTACGTTTGCATAGTTCTCCTTCACAATTTACATTGGAAAGGATTAGTTTTGAAACTGATTTGGATTTGCAATTCCTTCAGAATTTAGAACATGATTATTTGATTTCTATCCCATTCTCTGGTTTGGACCCGAACCAGTCCCAAGCGTCGTCCCCATCGCTAATGCGTATGGACAGAAGGCTTGAGGCTATTGAAAGGAAGTATGAAATGCAAATGAATGAGATAGTCCAGCAGAAACAGCATGTAGCTTAGCAGAAACAGCATGTTGATATGCTTACACAAAATTTAGCCAGGGAAAAAGAACGGTCTAACTTCCTCGAACATCAGTTAAACTTAAGGGGAAGGGGGACGGAGGAAACTTTTTCAGCTAGGTTAGAGCAGCTAGAAAAAACTGCATTATTAGATGGTAAAGGAATGGACTCTGACTCCTCAGGGTATATGGTTTCTGGTAAGGCTAACAGGGCTATTCCGCAGGGTCATTCTACTCCAGGTTCCAACCCGCCCAATGATTTAACTCGTGCTCCTGGTATGTCAGGGGTATTAAAGAAGCAATCGGTCTCATCGGGTGGGGAAGGGAATGTTGGGTGGATTCGGGATATGAGCAAGCTTTATCCCGAGGATGGATATTATCAGTCGGCTGGATCGTTTAGAGGAGTAAAATCAAAAGTCCCGAGGTTTAAGTTGTGATTTTGATAGGAAAATCGGACCTCGTGATTCCAGCCGGGATTCGTGCAGGAATTTCCGGTCCCGGATCAGGTTAAGGTAGAGGCCGATTCTCAAAATTCATGTACCCGTGAGGATAGTGGACGATTGCAGTCTTCTGCTTCACGAACTAAGAGTTCTGATTGCCGAAATGGTAGCAGAGATCGCAATCATAGATATTATACGAGTTCTGACGATTCGACCGATTCTGACAGTGAATCGGAAGCCGGGTTTCCTAGTTCAGATAATGAGTCGGTAACGGATAGGGGTAGGTCTGGGAACTATAGAACACGGCAAAGAAAATATGGCCCTCATCCTCCTAAATTGCCCACTTTCTCTGGGGACTCTAGTGAGTGGTCCACATTCGTATTTCAGTTTAAGGCCGCGGCAAAACGCTATAAGTGGTCGGTTCGGAACAAAATGAGACTGAGAGTGAGAGAGTGTCTCAGTGGAAAGGCTGTGGACTTTTGTAGAAATCGCCCTAGACAGGTTAGGGAAGATTACTCTCTTTTGTTTAAGGAATTGAAACAACGCTTCGGTAAAAAGGATCCGCCGAAAGTTATTAGACGTAGGTTGTTTACTGAAGAACGGGGGCAGGAGTCTTTGGACGAATTCGCTGATAGGTGTCTTGCCTTGGCGCGGGATGCCTATCCTAGACTACCCGAACACGTAGTTCAGGAATTTGCAGTGGATCAATTTTTGAGAGGTTGTAGGGAAAGGTCCGCAGCTATCCTTGCTTTGGAGAAGCGTCCTAGGACGTTGAGAAAAGCTCTGAAATATGTGACGCCGTCGATTCAGAATCAAAAATCGCTATCAATTAGATCGTCAACTCGACAGGTGATCTTTGATTTAGGTGCTCAGATCTGTGCTGTAGAGAGTAGTCCAGAGCAGACGAATCTTGAAAGAGCATTAGAAAAGTCCTTTGCTAAATTCACTACTGCCCTGTTGTCTAAACTTTCTAGTTTGGGTTCTTACGGGGGAGGTACGACCCAGGGGAAATTGCAATTGGGCTGTTCAGAGAAAGCAACATCAGAAGAAAATCGGTCTTTCCCATCTTCTAAATCCATAGTGAACTCCAATCAACGTAGATCTCCTGAGAGTCCTAGAAATAGTTTTCCGGAAAATTATTCTCCAGGGAGGGATGGAAGGAGGTTAGGTAGTTATAATAGAAGTAGGTCATCTAGCCCAGTTAGGTCTAGAATTTTTTTTTTTGTCATGAGGACGGTCATTTTCAACAATTTTGTCCAAAAAGACAGGCTTCTCGTGACGCTAGGGAGACAGCTGATTCAAAGTCAAACTGGAAAGGGTTGGGTTTCTAGGCCAGAACTCAACCCGTATTGAAAATGGCCAAACTGTTAAACATAGTGATATTAGATTGCTGGAAAACAGTTGGGAAATAGCACCCGAGGTTGGATTCCGGTGTGATGGGGGTGACGGGTTGATAGATCCAGCCACTCGCGGTTTTCCGGAATCAGGGGTCCGACAGGTTAATAGACTTTGCCCGGCCTCATGGGAAGGTAATTAGGGAAATTAAGTCTAATTCTTTTAACGGATGGGCTATAGAGTCTTCCGTTAGTGTTAGTGGAGAGGAAACTCAGTCAGGGCCTTGTGATGGGAAAATTAAAGAAATGAATCTCAATGTATCACATGGGTGGTCTATGGTGGTCCCCTTCAGTGTGGGTGCAGAAGAAGCTCGTGCGGTTATAGATACCGCAGCTGAGATAACTGTCATGAGTGAGGAACTGTATGCTAAGGTCTCCCATTTATACCCCTCTTCTGTGAAAACGAAACTGCGGGGAGCCTTCCCTGGCGGTCCACAGATGGGGAAAGTGGTGAGTAATATAGGGATTAGATTAGGGTCTAATGTCTATTATGGGGATCTGGTAGTTGCCCCCATTAGAGATGATCTGTTATTGGGGTTTGATTTCTTGTTTACTCAGGCGTGTGTCATAGATCTTAATCGCAATCTTTTGAAGATAGGTGAAGATACTGTTCATGCTGTAGAAAACAGACATTCGTCTGGAGAGCATTTCCCTGTTCATAGAGTTTGTGTGGAAACTACCACTGTGATACCTCCCCATAGTCTCAAGATAGTCTCTGGACGGATATTTAATCCAACGGATGATGATCTTATAGTGGAACCTGTAGGAGAGGTTGAGGGAATGCTGATGCCCAAAGTATTGGTTAGGGGAGGTAACTCTGTGCCAGTATGTGTGCGAAATGAGTCTGATAGGTTTGTCACACTTCATAGTAACATACTGCTTGGCAGTGCTGTACGAGTGGCTAGTGTTAGTTCCCTTGAGGATGATTTATCACATCCGGAAGCAGAGCTGTCACTTGAGGAAATTGAGGCTTTGACGGTTCCGCCACATTTGGTGGGTTTATATGAGGATGGTTGCAAATCTCTGCATGTCAGGGAAGAGATCGCTGCTTTAAAAAAGCTATTGTGCGACTTTCCTGATGTATTCGCTGAGCATGATTTAGATTTAGGGAAATTTACAGACATCGAACACAAAATTGATACCGGAGATGCAAAACCTGTGAGACAGAGAATGAGACGCACACCCCTAGGGTTCGAACAGGAAGAGGAAAACATTTGCAGGCTATGTGTGATGCCGGAGTTATTCAGCCGTCAACATCTGACTGGGCAGCGGCACCGGTATTAATACGAAAGAAAGATGGTAGTTTGAGGTATGCAATAGATTATCGGGATCTAAATCTTAGAACGGTAAAAGATGCGTACCCTCTCCCGCTTATTGAGGAATGTTTAGATACCTTAAGTGGGTCCGCCTTTTTCAGTACTTTAGATTTAGCGGCCGGATATTGGCAGATCGCCATTAGTCCGGAGGATCGCCATAACACCGCGTTCATCACAAAATTTGGTTTATTCGAGCATATTCGGATGGGATTCGGACTCTGCAACGCTCCTGCCACGTTCCAACGCTCAATAAATCACGTGCTACGTGGGCTCACTTGGAAAGAGGTCCTAGCTTATATCGATGATATCGTAGTCCTGGGTGATAGCTTTTGGACTATGATTCGAAATCTTAGAGTGGTATTTCAGCGTATTAGGGATCATCACTTGAAACTGAAGCCGCGAAAGTGTGCCTTGTTTAGGCGTGAAACTAACTTCCTGGGAAAGAAAGTTAATAAGGCTGGTGTTTCAATCACAGAGGAAAAAATCTCTGCTGTAATGAAGTGAACTATTCCAACTTGCCGTAGGGATGTAGAATCTTTCCTTGGATTCGTGAATTACCATAGAGATTTTGTATCACATTTCGCAGAAATTGCTCGTCCTCTCTATTCTCTCACAGGTCCAAAGGTTCGGTTTGAGTGGAAAGAGGAACAGCAAAAGGCTTTTGAACAGTTAAAAGTCGTTATGACTCAGGCGCCTGTGTTGGCGTTTCCTACGCCAACTGATGTATTCATTTTGGATACAGATGCCTCCGATTTTGCTATCGGGGCAGAACTGTCACAGGTGCAGGATGGTATCGAACGTACGATTTCCTATTCTAGCTATGTCCTTACACCGGCTCAGCGACGGTATTGCACCACGCGAGAAGAACTCCTCGCAGTTGTTACTTTTACCAGGTTGTTCCGCCATTCCTTGTTAGGCAGAAAATTCATGGTTCGCACAGACCATAATAGTTTAGTCTGGCTAACTCGTTTCAAACATATAGAGGGCCAACTTGCCAGGTGGATTGAGGAGCTAAGTCAATTTGACATGCAGATAGTTCATCGATCAGGTGCCAAGCATGCCAATGCTGATGGTTTGTCTAGAATTCCAGATACTCTGGTATCCTGTAATTGTTATGAGGCAGGGTGTACGCCAGGGCAATTACCTTGTGGCGTTTGTGACAGGTGTGTGCGGACCCATCAACAGTGGGAACGGTTTGAAGCTGATGTTGATGATGTGATCCCTTTGGCAAGGGTTGGAGGGGCATTTCCTGGGTCACTGTTAGGGTCTAGCTGCAAGTTTCAGCCTATCGCTGGATACATGGGTATTGGCGATGCTGAGGCGAATGTATCTGTCAGTGAGAAGGTTGAGCCTAGGAATCATGTAGTATTTGACTTCGGGGATTCTAATGTAGATTGTCCGCAGGAGCAAGATCTGAATATCGTATTTGGAATTCAGTCAGTAGATAGCACAGACTCTGTGTTAGACACAGAGACTGGAGTAGAATCAGATGAGGTAAATTCCCTTGGGATGGAGTTCTTGCCGTATGTCGCGGGAGACATCCGGGAGAAACAGCTCTCCGATCCAGATTTAAAACCAATTATGTTATGGTTAGCTGATGGAGTGGAGCCTGAACATCTGTATTTAACTGGCCCAATCACCAAACATCTGTGGTTATGTAAATCACAGTTGATCTTGAAACAGGGAGGTCTGTTTTACAATTGGGAGGGTCTGTTATATGGGAAACTAAAGTTAGTGGTCCCCCTTTGTCTTAGAACTGAAGTCTTGGAGCTGACACATGACGCCAAGGTGGCAGGTCATTCGGGTCAGAAGAAAACAGTGGAAAAGGTTAAGGCGTCCTTTTTCTGGCCTACAATGAGTCGTGACATTAAGCTATATGTGATGACTTGTTCAGTTTGTAATCATAACAAAAAACCACACATACATCCTAGAGCAGGTTTGGGGATGTTCCATGCTGGGATCCGCATGGAGAGAATTCATTTGGACATCTTAGGGCCGTTTGTGACTAGTTCGAAAGGGAACAAATATATTTTGATGATGATAGATCAATTTACCAAGTGGATAGAGTTCACTCCCCTTAGTTCTCAGACTGCCGAGCTGGTGGCCCAAGCATTCATAGAGAATTTTGTATGTAGGTTTGGCGTGCCGTTACAAATTCACACAGATCAGGGACAGAATTTTGTAGGGAATCTTTTTAAGGAGTTCTGTCGTCTCTCAGACATTGTTAAGACGAGGACAACCCCTTATCGGCCTTGTTCAAATGGTCAAGTAGAACGTTATAACCGAATACTCCTGCAGATAGTTCGCTGTTACTTGGAACGCAAGCAGAGTAATTGGGATGAGCACCTTCCATTGATAGGTATGGCTATTCGTTCTATGGTGAACAGGGATACCGGATCCTCCCCGAACATGCTGATGTTGGGGAGGGAGATAAGCTTCCCGGTTGATGTTCTGTTTAACATAGCTCAAACAAATGGTGAACCATTGGGCCATGCAGATTACGTAGTCAAACTTTTGGCAACTTTGAAGGCCACCCATCAATTCGCCAGGGAACAAATTAAAACTTCTCAACAACGACAGAAACGTACATACGATCTCAAGATACGACAAAGGTCATTTGAGGTGGGGGATCTAGTTTATAAACGAGACCTCTCCGCAAAAACTGGACAGAGTAGGAAGTTACGTCCAATTTATGTGGGTCCGTTCCTAGTGACGGAGGTCAAAAGCCCTTGCCTTTATAAGGTCGAGATTCGGAAACGCAGTTATGTATTACATCATGATGCATTGCGTCGTTGCGAAGACAGGGTAGTTCCCATGTGGATTCGTCGCCGACGGCATGATTTGCTAATGCTGGATGAGACGCTGCCATATTCAGTGGATCTAGATGATATTATGCCTGTTTCCGGGGGGGTAATAGCTCCACCCGGGACGGAGTCTGACAGCTGCCCTGATTTGGTGGCAGCGGATTCAGTTGTGCCCACTTTTCGCTCTCCTGATCCACTCGATGAGACCCGTTGTTCCGCTGACCCACCCTTTAGCCAGGTTAGACGACGATTGAGGGGTCGTAGAAATAGAAGTAGCTTAGATGTGACTTCTGATTCGGAGGTTTTTGTCTCTGAGCCAATCAGAACTCGGAGGGGTCGAATTCCATGACCTCCAGCTTATCGTTCAATGTATACACGGGATTAGTACGGTGGAGCACTAAAAGGTAGATGAATGTAGATATTTTAGTAATTCTGTGATTATCGAAAAAGTTAGGTTTTAGGGCGTATGAATTTAAGAAGAAAAAAAGTAGAAAATGGTTTTAGGATGTTTTAATACAAAAAAATGTTGGAGGTTTTAGGATTTTAATGGTAATGGTTTGGAAAATGAAGTAGGCAATGCATAGGCAATGAATATGAAGTTAATGCGTAAGTACACTGTAAAAATTGGCGACATGTTTAACGTCTCAAAATGAAACATGATTTTGTCCCAACTTTTGGGACATGTGAGGACGTACATATTTCATTTGGAAACGGCTTCATGTTTCAATTTGAAAGACGTGTCATCCTCATATGTGTTAATGATGTCTCAATATGGACATGTCGTCGTTAAACATGTGTCTGTTTGAAACATGTGACATCCTGCACAGTGAAACATGTGTTGTATGTACATCTCTCAATCTGAAACATGTTACGGCCGACTACATGTTTCAAAATGAAACGTCTAAGCCCAAACATGACTTTGTCCCAACTTTTGAGACATGTCGCAACCGAAACGTGTCCGAACATGTCTCAAACTTGGAAGTGATTCAAAATAGTCTATCTCCCATTACATGTTTCATCAGATCGCCAGATCGCCTGTGAAAGGAACAGAAATACACGAATCGTTTATTAAATTCAGCTTGCATCAGTTTTTATTCTCCTATCTTCGATGGAAATCCAACTCGGGTGTAAACCAACAATAACGATAGGCTACAGACAGGAACATATACAATAGACAAGCTTGCTCCTCAGGTTAACAATGAATGTGATCATTCCAGACAGATATATGTTCGGTACATCATAATTCCTGATGTGAACCCATTTATCATGGCGTGCAAATTGTTCATGACAATAATGTGCTCATGTTTTGGTGAACTAGATCATAGATTTACACCAAATGGTACATTTACATTCAGATATTAACCAAAATAATAATTTACTCAAGTTGCCACATCGGCCTGTTGACATGACTCAGCCTAATCCAGCACACAGGAAGCAGCTCTCAACAGGGGTACTATATTGCATACAGATATTGACCATACTTGCTGACTTAGATACATGAATGTCTGTAACTTGAAAATGATTCTATCATTCATTCATCTGCTGGCGGTAAATATCTCCGAGTGAGAGTCGTTGAAATTCCATTCCATTTCGGGAAATGGAATACGGATCGCAGATGATTATTAAGATAACGGAGTCCTGGACTCGTCTCGAGTTGTCGCAACAGTGGTCACAGTCAGGGAGGAAGGAGGAAAATGTTTTACACACCAACAATATTCAATATTTTCATAAAGATAAAAAATAATATCCCCTCTCTCCTCCTGGTTTCATCTTCGCATATCCAAGTCGAACACCACACGTGTTGCCTTGGCTGAACATATAAACACAATATCTGATCAGAATATGAGTTTGATGATGTCATAGCTCTATAAATATTCCGTGATCCATATTAGGAGGAGTGCAATCTATGACCTCTTTAAAATTCAATTTTGATTGACTATTCGAAAGAAATTAACATCAATAAAACTACCACTTGGAAATCTCTCAGGCTGACATCAAAGAAAATCCTCGCTGCACTGTGTTGGCAAGCTCCTATCTTGATTGGCTATATGACATCACGTGCGTTTCCTAGTTTTTACCAATTTACTCTATTCAATAGGTCAAAGTAAATGACGAAACATTAGTGTAGTATTTAACTTGAAATGTGAAGATACCTGCACGGTTTGGTGTCATTTGTGTCATACAATGGTCGAATCCCACGAAAGGCTGGAATTGTATATAGAGCAATCATATTGTCCAGAAAATATCCTGATGCGCTACACACATTTAAAATACTGGATGTAGCTCTGGTCACACAAAGAACACAGTTGTTATTTCTTCCAACGCGAGCCCTCAATGATGCCCCATCAATGTCACTCTTTTTTTTTATAGCGACACTGCTGTTTATTTGTTTGGTATGAATCATTGGCAAATTTAAAGTGGCGATCATGTGGGGTACCAGAAAAGCGGTGTTTTCCCTTTTTCTTCGAGATTCTTTTTTGGATAAAAGAGTGCATGGGCTATTTTATTTCACATCAGATAATTCTTCCCTAATGTACTATGTAGTTTACTTCGAATTACAACACATATAAGGGAAGTGGGAAGAGGTGCCGACATACTGACTGCGTCACATGACTTCACAGAATAGTCTTCTGGTTAACCTATTCTAAAACACATACCAAGAATCTAACGATTCGTGATATGTGCTGTATCTCAGGTACGCTTTTATTGTACCTGTTCATGTGGCAACTTGGATGATATGACCACACGGCCCCTAGCACCGGCATCAGCGGTATTAGATACAAATCTAGAGAGTTATGATGGAAATGCTCTGACAACTCGTATACTGGCAATTGGTGAGCTGTTTCGCTGTGACAACTCGTACATTGGAGATTGGTGAGCTGTATCGTCGTCAGATGTAAATGACGGTATTTAACACAAAAGACTCGTCTGTAAGGCCCGATGTCGATCCAGCATCAACTTCCCACAAGTGCCAACATATATCAAAGACCAAAAGGTCTGTACAGGGGGCGGGCCTCGGGGACGAAACGTCCACCAGCAGAATCTCGCCATATACAGGAAAAATTACAACACATATAAGGGAAGTGGGAAGAGGTGCCGACATACTGACTGCGTCACATGACTTCACAGAATAGTCTTCTGGTTAACCTATTCTAAAGCAAATACCAAGAATCTAACGATTCGTGATATGTGTTGTATCTCAGGTACGCTTTTATTGTACCTGTTCATGTGGCAACTTGGATGATATGACCACACGGCCCCTAGCACCGGCATAAGCGGTATTAGATACAAAACTAGAGAGCTATGATGGAAATGCTCTGACAACTCGTATACTGGTAATTGGTGAGCTGTTTCGCTGTGACAACTCGTACATTGGAGAATGGTGAGCTGTATCGCCGTCAGATGTAAATGACGGCATCTAACACAAAAGACTAGTCTGTAAGGCCCGATGTCGACCCAGCATCAACTTCCCACAAATGCCAACATATATCAAAGACCAAAAAGGTCTGTACAGGGGCGGGCCTCGGGGACGAAACGTCCACCAGCAGAATCTCGCCATATACAGGTAAAAATTACAACACATATAAGGGAAGTGGGAAGAGGTGCCGACATACTGACTGCGTCACATGACTTCACAGAATAGTCTTCTGGTTAACCTATTCTAAAGCACAATACCTGGCATAAATAAACAAAATGGAAAATCTGACCGAAAAATCGACCAAAAAGTCATATATAGAATATGACGTACCTGCGAAGTGTTCAAAGATTGAATTTTTGCACTTTCTAGCAGAGCGGACCCCAAGATATATTTTGGGGCTTTTAGAATCCAGGAGTGAAAAAATATTTAGTGGGGAGGAGGCGTTTCTTCCCAGGCCTTGGCAGGCCTCAAACAGTCAAATACCCTAGGCCTGGAAGAGTTATATAACGATGCAAGTAATTCAGTTAAATTGTTCGATCTGTTTATTCCCAATACCGACAGATATATTCACGATCGCTAAAGACCAGAAATAATTTTTTGGAAGCCAGTGCTTCCATGCACCAGACACCATTATCCGTTTTTTATACTGTGTTCCTTGAGACATGTCGCTTCTGCGACTCGGTTGTACGTGTTTCGGCTTTGATGTTTCAAACAGCTATTCGGGTCGTTATAGTGAAACGGCAACGCGATTGAAACATGTCACAACCCTCAAATAGCTGTATTCTCACGTCTTTGAGACATGTTTTCATGGGAAAACAGGGTGAAACATGTAGCATTATGAAGCATCTCACATGTTACCCATCTCAAAATGAAACGTTAAACATGTAACCACTTTTTGCAGTGTAGTTAAAGTAAAGCTAATATTAATTTACAGAGCATGTGCATGTGTGAGGATGGATTTAATTTTGTGTTCAGTGGAAGCCATTAAGGTAAACAAACGTTTATTGTGTCATCCTTTTCTCACAGTAATGGATAGTGAATTACAAGAAGTAGAAGAGTCGTCGATAAATATCGACTGGGATGAGTATGTCATCATTGACACATGGGAGGCAAGTGGGGAGATGGATGGTTCCGTGTTGCCTGGTTCCGTGTCGCCTGGTTCCGTGTCGCCTGGATCCGTGTCGCCTGGTTCCGTGTTGCCTGGTCCCGTGTTGTCTGGTGACTCATTGCCTGTTTCAGCATTGCAGAAGCGTATAGGGGTGCCCACTGTAGATCATGAGTGTACCGTCTGTAGGAAAGTGGTTCCACAGAAGATGAAAAAACATGTTCAGTTTGCTCATATGCCCTGGTTTCTGGCCCCAGACAGGTGCTGCTGGGAGTGTGAGGCGGAGCAAGGAGCCCTATGTTTCCTTCATAAGCATGTAGAAGCCCAAGATCATACGGATGCAGCACTCTTTAATGATGTTAATTTAGTCCGATGGATATACAAGATCCTTGGGCTGTACGAGTTTCTGATGGAGATCCTCCAAGTTCCGGTACTAGATGTTCTGCTGGACACCATCCTTAAGAGAAGGCTGTTTACCATTGATCCACATGTACAGATTGCAGGTACCCAGGCAGCGTTGTTCCGGGTGATTGCCGGGGTGTTGAGACTCCCGGTGAAGGCGGAGTATGCGATTTCCCCACCAAACAGCGTGGCGGTTCTGTTTCACTGGAAAGCCCTGGCCGCTATTATCGGACAATTTGATCCGGCCACTCAACAAAGGCTTAAAGGGCTTGCCGGTGAAACTGGATTGCTCCGCTGTGGGGGTCCGCATGCATTGAGAGCCTCCCTCTCGGTAAACCCGATGGACACTCTTCTAAACATCTGCGGGAAACCAGTATGGAAAGGAACTCTTGCTACAGCTTTACCTTCAACCACCCTGCCTGCCAAGACCCCAATGGAGATACCGGATTTGGCTTCCACCCCAGTCACCATAGACACTCACGTCCACTTAGCGAAAGTTCTGCGGAAGTTCGATGTCCCCTCCGTTGAGGCCTTGGAACGCCTAACAAATCGTACTGATTCAAGAATACAGCTCCAGTACCTTATTTCTAACTTTGTATTCCCGGAAACCTGGTCAGACCTGCCTTTGCTGTTGTCGGATTTTCGTTGTCAGTTTACTTTTGGAATTCATCCCCACGTAGCCAGTGCTCCCGTGTCGTCAGCAGTGATGAACCAATTATTCCATCTGTTGGCACATCCGCGATGTGTGGGATTGGGCGAGATCGGCCTCGATCTTCATTCCCATCAGGACGCAGATCTCTACTTTCAGGAGCGTTTCCTACATCAAATTCTTCTGATTGCAGCTCAGCGGGATCTTCCGGTGGTTATTCACTGCCGGGAGAACGTGCCCACTGAATCTTTGGCGCGAGATCGCTGCATCTCCATCCTTTCGGCTCATCTGTCAAAAGGTCACCCGATTCATTTGCATAGTTTTGTTGGGGGGGGAGGGACATGCCTGTGCCTGGACTAGGGCGTTCCCCCGGGTGGTGTTCGGATTGAACGCTGGGATTCTCCGGTCGGACGCGACTGCACGTATAGTGGAGCAATATCGTGCACAAAACTAGCCGAATTGTGCACTTCGAGATAAAAGCATGAAACTTGGCATGATAGTAGCCAAAGATGTCCTGACCATTTTCTGATAAGGACCCACTCATTTTTTTTCAATATGGCCGCCAAATTCAAGATGGCCGCCAATATAATGGTCAAATACAGCAATATGATAATAATACTGTTTATTGTTGTAGTCGAGGTCATGAAACTTGCAGCGATGCTTGTTATTAATGCTCTAGTCCGTTTTCAAGAAAGATTTGTAAAAAAAAATTCCAAGGTGGCCGCCAAATTCAAAATGGCGGCCATGATAATGGTCAAATTAGTGGTAAATCATCATATAATGCGTAAAAGATTATGTCTGTATTGTGCACTTAATGTATTGTGCTGAAGCCAAGCAAATAATTCCTGCTACGAATAAACTTTATCTTTCACGGTAAAATAACAGCCGTATTCAAGATGGCTGCCAAAAGAAACGCATTTTAATATGAAAAAAAAACAGTCCAAGGACCACTTTCTGGATCTTGGAGCAACGTCGGTCCTCGGAAAAATAGTAAGAATTCAAGCTTTGGTCCTCATCTTACGGTTTATACGTGTACGCACACGCCCGCACACACACACACACACACACATGATTCAAGTGTGGACAGGCAGGACGGCGATTGGGGGCGAGAACAACGTAGGGGAGTTTTTTTTGTAGGGAAGATTTATGAAAGTGGCGGTATACCGGAATTTTCGTCGAAACCGGTTGTGCTAAAAATAGATCGCCAGCTAGCGCACTATCAAAGCAAACGTTCTGACTTTTTCAGCAGTCATTCGTTCAACCACTTACGCCACGATGTTCTCGTGTACCACTCGATCCTTTACACGCTTGCACGACTTACAACGCCATGAGTCCACCATCCACGATGCTACTGCCCAGTACACATGCGAGACCTACGGGGATACATTTAATCGCCTGGATAGTTTACAGTGCCATGAACGGTTTCTCCATGAGAAATCCAGGCATCAAATGTGGGGACTGTGGACACCACTTCAGACTACACAGTCAGTTGAGATCTCACCAAAGTGTAATCCATGGACATGCACGCTTGAGGGTTGGGGAAGCCGTGGCGTTTGACTCCAGCCTTGAGTCTACTTTTCAAGATCCTGTTGCCTAGTATACATGTTCGATCTGCAGGAAGTCATTTAGTCGTAAGGATAATTTATGGTGACATCAACGTTCGGCCCAAAGAGCACCCAGCCATGAATGCCAGCAATGCGGTCGAGTCTTCAGACTCCACAGTCAGTTGAGCCCCATCAATCCGGAAGACATCCACAGTTTGTGTTCCATTTTGTGTTCCATCCATGACTTATACTAATACTTATTCTCATGGTCGGCTTCTGAACAAGAGCCGTCTGAGATCAGCACAATTAACTTCTGACTTGAGAAGAGCAGCTGACTATGCGGCCAAGACACGGACAATAACATAAGTGAATAGTAAACACACCCATAGCGGCCCCCCAGCGTGGGTGTGCTCTGATGGAGGGGATAATAAAATGATTGACCTGTAATCCTTGTTGTTGTTGTTCTGTTATTTGACTAACCAATCAGAATAGTACTTATCACGAACTCGTAGAGCTACGTATAAGCGCACATGTGTGATATCTCCTATAAAACACGTCCCTCTGGACCCCACATACCCATTCCAACTGTTGCAGAGCCATGACGGAGACCCATCCCCATGCCACTCGCATTTTACAGCATGTGACCGTGGTTAACTCACTCATGGGTTACCGAGCAGTGGTTCGGTCCATGTTTGCAGATGGCGACGACAACGAGGGGTGATGCCAGAGACTGGAAGAGTTCACAGAAGCGGTCCTCGACTCGATAGCGAGGTGTGCTATCATCCACCACTATACTGGACTATGAAAGCCATCCTTGATACCCGGGCTATGGACCACGAGCGCTCACGCCGGAACCAGCGACGCCTCGTGGACCTCGCAATGGTCTTTGTTCTATTGACCCTGACGCTGTGGCTATGACAGTTCTGTCTTCCAGCGACAGACAACAACGGCTCTTCGGAGCCTCCATGTTTTCCGAAAGAGAAACGGCTAACTAAGCACGATGTTCACACACACATAAACACACACACACGCGCGCGCGCACTCACTCACTCACCATCGTTAGTGCGTCCATGCCTTAAGATGGGGGTTGGGCACGCCTCACGGGCAATCTCTACCCCAAACACCTTCCTTCACACGCCCAAAATGCCCACTTTGGATACTACTCCTATTGATGACATCACCAACGACGTCACAGATGACGTGGACATCCCTCAAGTCGTGGTCTACACACCAAGGACTTCACAATGACACCTCATACGACGCATTCGGACCAAGAATGGTCCTCCAATCGCTCCAAACACACTCCCACGCACGCCCTGAATGACATCTTGATGTTACTACTGCCCAACTGAGCATGCGTAGCGCAATGCGACTTCAAACAAAAACCATACCAGTCTAGATGCTGACAGCTACAGGATGACAGCCAACACGGTCCATTCGGACCACGGATGGTCCATCTCTACCCCAAAAACCTCCCTTCACACCCCCAAAATGCCCACTTTGGCTATTTCTTCTACTGATGACCTCACCGATGACGTTACAGACGACGTAGACATGCCTCAAGTCGTGGTCTACACACCGAGGGCTTCACTTTCACACCTCACACGACGCATTCGGACCAAGAATGGTCCCTCAATCGCTCAAATATACCCATGCGCACCTCCAGAATGATCACTTTACTTACTACACCTCAACTGCCCATGCGCAGATTGGCGCGACTTCCAATCAAAAACACGCCAGTCTGACTCAACCCCTAGAAAGCTTCACTAGGATACCCCAACCGGTCCATTTGGATCAAATATGGGTCCCTTGATTGCCCAAACATGTCATTTCCCACATCCAAAATGACATCTTTCGTTACTACTGCCCAACTGCGCATGCGTAGCACAATGCGACTTTCAACAAATACCATACCATTCGTCGTCTACATGCAGAGAGCTACAAGTTGACACACCACACGGCCCATTCGGACCACGGATGGACCATCTCTACCCCAGATACCTTCCTTCACACACCCAAATGACCACTTTGGCTACTACTCCTACTGATGACGTCATCAATGACATCACAGATGACGTGGACATCCCTCAAGTCGTAGTCAACACCCCGAAACATTAAATGGAAAATGACGGAGACACCAATAGCTAGAAGTGTAGGCTTCTGACACAAATCATACAATGAACTGAGGTAATTTCGTTATCTGGCCATTATTATGGCGGCCATCTTGAATTTGGCGGCCATGTTGGAAATAAATTGTGTGGGTCCTTATCAGAAATTGATCGGGTCATCATTGGCTACTACTGTGCCAAGTTTCGTGCTTTTACCTCGAAGTGCACAATATTTTCACCATATTGCTCTACTAGTATGGCTGGGGTAATCCAGGCGGTTGATCAGGACCGCCTGGTCCTGGAGTCTGACGCTCCTTACCTGACTCCGAGTGATCACTCGGGTGTCAATTCACCTTGGTACCTTGGGGTGGTTGCTCGTCGGGTGGGGCGCGTCCGGAACCTAGCGACCAGGTTGGTTTTTGACGCAGCCCGGCGGAATGCCTGCCGGACATATGGCCTCCCGCCAAATTACTAAATTTTGGGACCTGTAAAATTCTAAATTATATCAGGACATATCAAAATTCCAAATTGTTAGGGTTTAGAATGTTTTGGGGAGATTTGGGTTATTAAAAATTGTTAAGGATTGTGATAGGAATATGAAAAGGAGTGAGGTACAACTTTTTTCGCATTAATAACAAAATTCTAAATTGTTAGGGAACTTGTAAATTAATAGTATTCCGGTAAAGGAGGGTGATAGCTCAACCGTTGCCGGGATCTATTCTTTTTATTTTATTTTGGGGGCGGGTAATAGCTTTGCCCCCCACCTAGTTATTGGTAGGGTTTACTTCGTATTTATAGTCGGACAGGGCGGGGATTAGCTCTGCCCAGTTGGCATTCATGGTTAGGGTTTACTTCATATTTGTGATCTGACAGGGCGGAGAATAGTTCTGCCCCGTCGAAATTCTTGGCTTACCAGCTGGATTTTTAAGTTGGTCCTTCAGTATTTCTTGAGGGAAGGGAGTGTAATATTATGAATCATTCCCTTATGGGAAAGGTAGCACATCTCTCTGATAAAGAGGATGGGCTATGGGTATGCGTGGCATCATAAATTTGTAGCGCACTTTTCAGAATCTTGGAAAAGTGGGCTGTTTTAAGTGCAAATGTGTACATTTTATAGTAGTGTACCTTCCCTGGTGGATAGGTGGACTCGTGATTTTATGATGCCTTGACATGAGAATATGTGGGCTCATGTCTCTGTGTGGCGGATGATTATGGTGTTTGTCGTGGTATGATGGACGGCATAACCTCATAGTCGTACATTTATAGCAATGCAGAATGGTGTTGCAAGTTGGAATGGTAGCATTCCAGTTCGAAATTTTATTTGGCACTACTTTTTGGACAAGCTATACAAGCTCCATTAATCTGTTTCCGCTGAAGGTCCTGACCCGTCAGGTCAAAACACCCTTTATCAAAACAGGGGAGAATGTAGTGCCCAGTGGGTTAATGCCTCGTTTTGGAGGTTAATCTGACAGCCTCGATTTGGGGCCGACCTACCGGAAGTCGTCGGTGTAATAAATAGCCAGCGTGAAGAGGCAGCCATTGCTTTTGGATTCTGGATTGCTGAGAGAAGACATCGGGTGCCATCCTGACTAACTAGGACCGGTAAGTATCTTCTTACTTGTCCCGGCACGACACTTCGATCATTTCGGAGCTACCGGTCACAGATCGCCCAGTACCACAGTCTCGTATGTCGTCCAGGACACGGACACAGTCACACTGGATGACTTCCGGTGAGTGTGTTACCCAAATGCAGCCAGATTGGGTGAGTAGGGTAAATGTGTTGCAATCCTTGCCGTCCACGGAGATATTCGACGGGATGAGGGAAGAGGTATCCAGGGTCATCGTTGATGTCATACTCACAGAAAAATTAGGGGACATCATTTCAACCCGGGGGAACTGTGTGGCCGGGATACATTTTATTGTATAGTTATATCGTATTTTGTATTTGGCGCGACAGTTGGATAATTCGGTAGAGAGCCTCATCTGCCACTGGCGCCAAATGTATGTCTTACTATATCTTGAATGTTTCTTTTAATTAGTCGCCCGTGGAGTTTACGCTGCCGGAATCACAGTTCCACGAGTTCGCTGTGACTGTATTTTGTTTCTTGTCATTGCATATGTGGTCACAGCGTGCGGATTCTGTATATATTTGACCGGTTTTGCTATTACAGATGCACATCGTAATTGGTATTTCTGCCGGATGGTCGCATATTTGGTATGGTATATGAAGCACGAATTTACTTGTATAATATATGTAGTTTGCCGTGTACCAGTTCCTGGGGCTTGTGTTCCTTTAGTTCTTGGCAGGCAGATTTGATGTAGCAGCGGCCTATATACATGGCCTATGTCATTCAGTGAAACCCTTGTCACATTGATAGGGGTTATTGTTATTGAACCGAATAAATCAGCTATATCGGACACCACCCCTTGGAGTGGCTATTTTCTTGTATGGGCAACCTATTACACAATGACCGATCGTACGGCTGAGCCCCGTGCCAGAGCCTAGTAGGTAGGACAGGATCAGATGGCTCTGGTTTCGACATTGCTTAAATTGGCAGGTGTTTGGTCCAGAAAATAGTACACGTGCATGTTGTCAAGAATTGCTTCGCATTAAGTCAGTAACCTCAACACTATTAACTCCTTAGTACATACAGACAATATCCACTACCATCATCCTTTAGTGATGTTAATAATACACATGCAGACAATAACCACTACCATCGTCCTTTAGTGGTGTTTCGCAGGTAATTCTCTTCCTTTGTGGCAGTCAGTGACAAAAAGTGTATATAAAAATAGGCTAGTTTCCTGCAAGAGAGAAGCAGTCAACAGTTTTCACTGATGCCGACAAGAAACCATGATGTTCCGAAAATATCACATCCGTAACGCTGATCGGTATTCTTAATAAATATGAAATCAATACAGTTGAAGTAAAAAATACAAAGAAAAATAGAACAAAAAACGTTGACAGAACCGTCACCCGCGTATTTGGCAGTCTTGGTATGCGTGTATTGGCTCCACACAGTGAGGATCTGTTCCCTCAAGGTAAGGCGTCTGGGGATATCGCCTTAAAACTGTCATTACTCCGTTCTCTTAAATAACCGTATCGACAGATATCAAATCCGGGTCTTCGAGTGACGAAATTATGTCCAGAATGTGGACTCTTTCATGCAAACTTGTCACCGAGCTGCGAGTCGCCCCTACGGGTATCTGTTCGTCGATTTAAAACCCCATACCCCCGACGCACGCAAACTAATGACAAACCTATTACCTGGGGAGCGCCATTCAGAGCCACTGCCCGATTTACAGTGACAGAGCGCACAGCCACTCAATTATGGATCATCGTACCCCTTTCCATCACATCAACCTACTCAACAGGTCTGTCAGCTGCCCAAAACAACCGGCATTCGTTATCCATCCGAAACATTAGACAACTTTCACGCAACAGACGTCTGCTACCAGGGGACACCGGTTCCAGTACGAACGCCGACCAGTCATCTACCCCAGTACTCCCTATCGACGATGTTTACGCGAACATTATTTAAAACTCTTCACGGGTATGAAATCTCTGGCTAATGACCCGATTCATATGACTATCGAACGAACAGCCTGAATGTGAAAACCCCGATCAATCGATCAAGAGAAACACGTGTTAGAAAGATAGCCATCATTCGACAGAACGATACCAACCTGAACTCACCGAGAGTCGTTTTCATGTCTTCGAGAGGTTTGGATGTACTACATGACGTTTCCGGCGACCCACCTAGCGATGAAGACGATAATGACGTCGATGATGACGACAATGACGAGAACATCTGCGAGGACGAAGATGACAGCCTTTGTGACATCCCGGCGAATAAAGCCGTCGACATGCACAGGGTCAACATAGAACGAAAATTGGGAGAACTAGGCGATTTACAGGCAGCCCATACATCCATGCGCGCAGAGATCGGGCCAACTTTGACGGATCTTTATTTGAAACAAATCAGAGTGATGATTGAACTGCGCCAGGACGATCTTCACGAGAACGCAACAATACCACGCGATACCTGCAGAAAGAATTATATTTCAAGACTTCGGAGGTCAGGAAAGTTTTCATGAGCATCCGCAAGAAGACGTTTGAGAAATTACTTTCGGATATCATAGAGCCATTTTCGGATGATGGAGATGAACTTTAAGAGCTCGTTCCCCTCTACCAACAACCAACATTATTTTAACCCATATGTCTATGAACTGCTGCGTATTGTGACTGTTTTACAGCGTCAAAGTAGATAGATTGTATCCTGTCTTAGCGTCGAACAACTGTTGTTGAATATGACATGTTCCAGCATAAATGAGTATAATAATAAAAGTAAAACCTTATACATGCAAACTAACTTGCCCTGTGTTGTTATTGTTTCTTTCATTCTTGGTCGTTTTCTCTGTACACCACGTCTCTCTCTTGGGATGTGAATCCCAAATCGAGAAAGTGCTACATCGCTGGATCATGATTTGTTATAATACAAGTATCCGAGCTTCTGTAATACTTTTATTTATTTATTTTCTGAACACACAATGCAATAAACATAAAAGAATAGTTTATTGTGCAAATGAGTTATTGGAATGGACGACGGCTGAATTATGAATGACGGACCAGACGCTTGTAATTTTAACCTATGTATGCCTGGATTCTGCTGGTGGACAAGTTGTCCCCGAGGCCGGGCCCCTGCACACCCAACACTCATAATGGATACAACAGAAAGAAAATATAGTAAGATAGACCCGAGGAACCTCAGTGCAGATTTCTCGGCCGAGTGTCTAATAGTTCGACATGCACTAAGACCTTTTTCAATCCAAATGACAGATATATTTCTGACCGCCAAGCAAGGTCACGACATCAAACCTTGTAACATTGCGCTTGCTGATTGTTTAGCACCGAATTCCACATGTAATAATTTCAAGATTTCTATATGTGGACACCGTGGATGTCTCACGTGTCCACTCTTTAATACTTCAGCGTCATTTAGTTCCGCGTTAACTGGTAACTCATATTCGTAAACTCGTATGTTGATCTTAGTTGTTCTACTACATTGATTGGTCTAAGCGAGAAAAAGTTGAACCTACAGTACTCGCTGATTGGCTGGACCTCACCAAGAGCAAGGTCGTTGAAACAATCCGCCGTGTTGACAGAAGTACCCTTCCCCATGCTAAACAAGTACTGAGAAGCCCTAATTCGCAAGAAGTTCTAGCAAATCTCCAGAGTAAATTCGTCATAGTCCCAGCAGACAAAGCTTCAAATAATATAATATTCATATGTAAATATTACTATTACCAGGTGCTGGTTGAAGAATTGAGTGTAAACATATAGTCATCAAATACGTCTACTTACTCTCAAACTGCATTTACTCTGGAAGATTTATTTAACAATCACAAAACGTTTCTCAAGGAAAGAGGTATTTGTATTCCAACCAAACATAATGATATACCAAAAGTATACTGGACCCCCAAAATGCATAAATCACCATACAAAGCTAGATTCATAGCTGGTTCTAGAAGCTGCACCACCAAGCTTCTTTCAACCCTGTTGACGAGGGCCCTTCAGGAGGTAAAAACATTTTGAGAAAGGTATTGCGCCACTATTTCTAAAAACTCTGGCGTTGAATGTATGTGGATATTAAACAACTCAAAATGTCTTACGGAAGAACTTGACGCTAAAGGTCACATACCGTATAGACATGTATCCACATGGAATTTCTCGACTCTCTATACTACAATCCCTCATCAGGACTTTATTGACCGTCTAAGTTCATTAATAGTATCTGTGTTCAAGAAAACTGATCGTAGATACATTAATGTAGGATGCCATAAAACATTCGTTAGCTCTACTACATACAAGAGATATCATTCATGGGATGTTTCTTTGTTGATAGAGTTGCTTGAATTTCTCATTAATAATATCTGTGAAATTTGGCAACACAATATATCAGCAGCATATAGCAATCTAGGTAAACCAAGATGGTAAATCAGGGGAATACCATCTAGACGTAACGCTATGAAAACTTCGTGCAAAATGTTCGCCGATATTCTTCGAGATCCCATAATCAGCCAATCACGACCATTTCAACCTTTTCGCTCTGACAATGATTGACGTTTACTTCAAGGAGATTAACATCTTCGCACGGCACAATCTTTTGATATTTTCTACCCCTAACAAAGCCAGACTTTTCGGCGGGAATAAACTCTTTGATGTTTACGGACCCTGCCGGGAAATGATGTCTTATTTCGAAACTTGTTTAGGGATAATGTTTATATATTAGACCATGAGCTACCGTGTGTAATTACTGTGGGCGTGATTTTGAAATAGTTACAACCAGCTATCCATCTGATTGGCTAACAATAGTAGTTTCAACTCGCACGGGATTTATATAGGGCTGAATTCAGATATAATATTCCGTGATATTATATCTGAGTTTACTGAGATTGCAGCATATAGGTATTCCAATGGGTACCAATTGTGCACCCCTGTTGGCTGACCCATATCTGTTCTCTTATGAATATGACTATATGCAGGCGCTTTCAACAACCGATCCATTCAAAGCCCGTTCCTTCTCATTCACCAAACGCTATATAGACGATCTTCTCGCTGTGGATAATCGCTATATAAATGGCGCAGTGAAGGATATATATCCACCTTCACTGGATTTGAAGGAAACTACAGACAGCCCTACAGGCACACCCTATTTAGGTCTATATCTCTATAAAAATGAAGCGGGCATTCTCTCTCGTCGATTTTATGACAAAAGAGATTACAATTTCGACATCGTGAACTATCCCTTTCTGGACAGTAATATTCCAGTGGGACCTGCATATGGCGTATACATCTCGCTTAGTAGCATTTGCTAGATCCTGTGTTAAATGTGACGGTTTTAATCAACGTCACAAAACATTGTTGCAGAAACTTATAAAACAGGGCTATTCCACCAAACGCCTCCACTCAAAGTTTCTTAAATTTGGCGATACATATCGCATGCTGATAGCAAAATACGAAAGTAGCGTGCAAGATCTATGGTGCTACGTTTCGTAACTTGTGGCTAATTCCGCTTAACCCGGGGCTAGGGGCTGTATGAACCCATGTACTTCAAGATCCTCATGGTACTCATATGAACAGTCACAATCAAAGCGTGACTGAGATACATCATTCTTTAGATGACGACTTTACAACGAATATTATGGATTAGGAATACTGATCAGCCATTCGGATTTGATATTTTTGGAACATCATGATGTCTTGCCGGCATCATTGAAAACTGTTGACCGCTTCTCTCTTGCAGGAAACAAGCCTATGCTTATGTATACATGATTGTCTTTTTGAATTTGGTGCTAATACTGTTATATGGAATATGGAATAGGTCCATGGATTATGGACGCGGATATTCTCTAATGGACGAAGGCTGAATTATGAATGACGGACTAGACGCTTGTAATTAAATGTTCTGGGATCTAAACCATTTCTCCAGTTTTTGAAACCTTTTCATCAACACCAGTAAATTGTCTTTCCACTCCTGTGTCTTTAGTTCATTTTCGCTGTGAATTTCGCAGTACTTGTAAAAGCTACAATCATTCAGCAGAAATTTCTCCACTGTATACAAGGTGCAAAAAACTATATTTTTCCCAAGAACTGAGAATACCGTCCTATTTAAAACACGTTGGTTAGAAAACGGTACAATATCCTATCATATTCAAAACATGGTTTGATCTCGGTTTAGAACAATGCCACATTCTGGTGTAAAAGATGAATGTGCCGCGAATAGAATACTTCTTATCTGAAGTATCCAAAGACCTTGAAATGATAATCCTTGTTTGCGTGTACGGGAGAAATGTTTCTTTCTTCTTTTGGAAACTTCTTTGAAAAACTACTACGTAAATCCACCGTTTGTTAGCGTTCCCAGTATATCACGCCAAAAAATCAGATATTCTGACACACAGTCTGTACGACTAAAACAAACCAGGCAAATAAACACAGAGGTCTTCTCGATGCAGTTGATTTGAAAGAAATGACTCTTAAAATGACACGCCGCGTGTTTTAAGTTGGAGCGATATGCAAGAGGTGGAAAAAATTGACGACGTCTGGCTTTCCACTGCATCTCACATTCAGACCCGAGAATACGGTGGATTCTCGGACGTAGCCCTAGTATATTATCGACGGCTTTAGTGCAGCTGTTCATGTAGGGACTATGAAGTATCCACACGGCCCGTAGCACCGGCTTAAGCGAAATTAGATACGCTAGCTCGGGAGCCAGATGATAGATCAGCTCAAACAAATAACTGGTATGATATTATTGGATGAGCATCGTGGACAACTGATGGAGTAACCCCTCAACATATAATAAACCTGGTAAATGCAAGAATACACAGAAAAACGAAACTGTAATGCCCGACCTCGTACGGCTTAAATTTTCCACCAAAACAACGAACCTATATTTATCGAATAACATGTAGAGAGGGCTTAAGGATGTCCGCTGCTGGTAAATCAAAGCAATTAACTTTTTGAATAATGTGTGTTGTTGCATTCATAGTTGTGTAATATGAGGAAAAACAAAGAAAAAAAATATAGGTTGGTGTGCATTTTTTAGCTGTAGGCAACGTTAAGTGGACTGACCCATGCTTTATTTGATAACTCAGAAAACATAGGGAATAGCCCTAGTTTTGAAGCATATTTATAAAAAATTCATATAAATAGTATTCAATTTATTCTTATATTCTGTTTGCAGATAATCACAATGTCTATCAAAATTTATCAAATTGGATGGATGTTGCTGTGCAAAATTCTCAGCTAGAAGTCTTGTAAAGGAAATCCCTATCAATTAACCTAGGAAATGAAGATAACCTAATAGGAAAAAAACCCTACAAAATGGCCGCCAAAGCCAAAGCGGACATCCTTAAGGGCAAAGCCGTTATTGCAGTATTATGAAAAAAACGTTTTATCCTGGAAACGATATGAGTCATAGCCGTGGGAATGAGAGCAGATCACTTGTTATTATAGTTCCCACCTATGCTTACTTAACCCAAAATAAGGAGGCCAGACGCTGTTAGTTTGAACGCGAGACGGTTGTGTTGTAAAGAATACTTGTGTATATACTCCTGTTTATAGCTTAAAGCATATTACCTCAACGCATAAGAAGTCATCACTTATACGTGGGTTTTGTATACTATGATTGTCTTTTTGAATTTGATGCTAATACTGGTATATGGATATGGAATAGGTCTTTGGATTATGGACGCGGATATTCTTTAATGGACGACGGCTGAATTATGAATGACGGACTAGACGCTTGTATTATTAAATACAAACTTCTAGCCTATACATTGATACCCTGTCATTTCAAAGAGAATTGCCGTTATTCGTTAAAATATCTGAAGTACCTGCATGCTCCGGTTTCCACGCATGCGCTTTGTTAATACCGCATTTACTATTGGTCGAATTATAGCACCTTACATCTTAGCTTGCTAAGGGCATTTCACGTTTCACTTAACACTACCCTTAGCTCCGTGACTTCATTCTCCTTGTATTTCGCCCGATGTCAGCTTCCCCAAGCATCAAGTCGCATGTCCGCTCCATTTAAACGAGCCAATGAAATTGTCCTTATTCAAATACTTTGACCTGGGAATCTCAGACATGAGACCTGTCAATTTCACTTAAGTGCTCGACATGCTCGAGGCGCAATACTGTGGGAGACCAAACCGAAGTTGTGCGAATTAGCTATTTTATTTCTCACTCTAATGGAGCATGCTTCTTTGTTTTTCTTAAGAAAAATCATATTACAAGCGGCCTAACATATTTGTAAAAAATAAAATTGGCGACAGTTCACAGGAAAATGACGATGGGGGCACTCCGAGACCCACCAAGGGATCATTTCAATCGATCGCTTTCTGGAGGTGTGTCTTCGTTTTATGAATGTGATTGCGCCGATGTCGGAGCTAACGGCACTAATCGAATGTGACCATTTGGGAAACGCCCCAATACACTCAGATATCACCCGTTACCACATGGCTACGAGCAGAAGTTTCTACGTATGATCGTGTCATGCGTTCGGATGATGAGCACCTTATATGTTTTGAATTGTATAAATTTGACCGTTCATGGATATCCATAAAAGGCAATGATTTTCATGCGGTGCCTTGCCACACCAGAACGGCACATACTGTTCAAAAGTATATTACTTCTCACCGGGATCATTATCACATCGGATCCCACATAGTGTAACACAGTTTTTCTTTTTGTGTCATTCATTTCTGTTAAAAACTCCGATCGTGCGAAGGTACGGAGAACACATCGTTCTACTTGCTTATTTCGATGCAGTAAACTTCAATATTACGGAAGTCAACACATGCCAAATTAGCGCGAGTTATCAAAAATACCTTGAAATTCGTTTTTTCCCCCATATTCTTAACGTTATTGACCGCTGTCGTTGAAAATTCGTGAAACCCTTTCGATCCATTACTATACTAACAGAGTTCGTATAGTGCCATATAAATAGACCACTGTATGAAGCCAATACACGCATACCAAGCCTGAAAAGCGAAAAACTACGGAAGCTTATTTTGTTACTTATTAACACAGTCTTTGCATTATTTGCAAAATTCTCAAACCACTGTTAAGGCTGTGGTTAATCGTACCTGATTTATAAGCAATTGAAGGCCGTATAAAGTGTAGGCAGGGCTGTCATGTGAGAGCGGGGCTGTCATGTGAGGGCAGGGCTGTCAATTGAGGACACGGTTGTCATGTGAGGGCAGGGCTGTCATGTGAGGGCAGGGCTGTCATGTGAGGACAGGGCTGTCATGGGAGGCCGGGCTGTCAATTGAGGGCAGGGCTGTCGTGTGAGGGCAGTGCTGTCATCTGAGGGCAGAGCTGTCATGTGGGGGAACGGCTGTCAAGTGAGGACAGGGCTGTCATGTGAGGGCAGGGCTGTCATGTGAGGGTAGGGCTGTCATGTGTGGGCAGGGCTGTCATGTGAGGGCAGGGCTGTCATGTGAGGGCAAGGTTGTCATGTGAGGGCAGGGCTGTCATGTGAGGGCAAGGTTGTCATGTGAGGGCAGGGCTGTCATGTGAAATCGGGGGTTGAAGAGTGCGTCAGAGATCACACAATCTTAGCGCATGCGTATTTCAAGAACACACAAGAACAACTAGAAGAAAACAACACAACAACCACCTCAGCACCCCTCCCCCGTGGTCCTGCGTACCGGAGGTAATAACAACAAAGCCAGCCTCCCGCAGGCCTGAGTGCCGCAGGTGAAAAGATATAACCATTCAGCTAGTCTCTCTAGCTAGTCGACAGTGGAATAATTGCCGACCACAACGAGAAAACTCTATTTCTTTATGTATTACTGATGACTCCCTATCTCATCATAAATAAAACTTTCTGATGTCCGCTTTCTATGGCCAGAATCACACAAACGACTGAGTGAGGTATTGTTTTTGTTCGCTTGCACCTTATGTTAGATTAAGTTTAGGATCATTTTAGGATCATTTCATTCTTAACGTATCGTCGGTGTTCTTTTTAATAAGGCGGGCCATTCTACTTGCAATTAGTAATGTAGAGAGGTAAGTCTGACGTTTTTCTGTTCTATGCTAAAGCAAGAATGAAGTGATATTGTTTATATTGTTTAGAAACAATTCTTCTTATTATTGAAAACTTCCGCCAATTTTGTATAATTCAGTAGAACTAATTTAAATTTTCTCACCGAGAGAGAAAACACACACATGATTACAAGAAGTCACGTATGTAGATTCAGTACGTAATCGTAGTAAGGACACATCCGGTGAATCTGACAGGAAACTTTGAACTTAGAGATGCATATCCATTTAAATTATTCCTCACAACCTTATCGATAGGTTTGCAATGGTGTTTGTTGTGACAGTTTTAGATTCCATGGGAATATTTCGACGCGATGCCAATAAAACCCAGAAGCAAAATTAAGAGGTAATAGTCAGTGTACGGTAGATGAGCATGAAATGTACTGAGTTAGTTCAAGCCTTGAAAACTGTCACCGACCTTGGTAGAAACACAGGCGGTTTATTGCTATATGTTATCGTGTAATCAATCGAAGACGTGAGAAAAATAAAATCCGCCTCCATGAGAGGGATGTAATGGTATTGGCGAGATCGGAATTCTCTGATAAGAATAATATTATTTTAGAATCTCCTTTCAGCCTGGGGGGATAATAATATTGGACGGAATACCAGCTCTTTCTTGACCAGTCAATGGTAGCGGTACTATAATGTTTGTATGGTACTTCAGCACTAATACTCAGGCTGATGGATACACCGTCTTCGGACCTGTGTTTGTGGCATGTTCAATTACTACCATTGTAAATCATGTTAAAGGGCTCAGTAGAACGTTAGAGCATTTTCAATAGAGTATTGCTTGTATAGGGATCTATCACTGAGTTGGAGAATGCTAACTTTCTGATCGTATTTCATGATTATGCTTTTCGATGACGAAGGAGACCAGTTTAGATTATAGTATGTTAGGGACAATTATATGTTCTTAAGATAATCTGTCGACAAACCAAGAATAATATTTCACAGTGAACGTGACAGATAGCCGGATTATATATACAATATATAGTATATACTATATATTTTATATAATAGTGAAAGAAACCACAAACACGTGAGTTATAGACTATATTTTGCTAAACCCGTATCGCAGGTTCGACAGCTCTTCAGTAACAAATGGTGGTGGTTACAAACACGTTTGCATAGACAAATGTGTTGCCTCTTTTTATTGACTGGCTACGTGATTTATCTCAAACTTCAATCAATAATGACACTGATAAATGTATACTATGGCATAATGTAGAACTTACGTCTACAAACTGTTATTTCATTTAAAAACTTTAAGCCAGGATTTCTTGAAAGGTGTTGGTTTCCTATGCTTACTTATTAGTGGGACTAGTACTGCGATGTCTAACGTAGGAAAATAACATACAGTTGAGCGTTGAGAAAGGGGTTGTTTGCACGCAACGGTCCCCATAACTGTGTGGTATCATTTTTCCTTACATGATCTATACACAAAAAAATTGTTGATTTCCATAAATAAATAAAACAATGATATAAAAAGAGAAAATTGGATGACAAACAGGATATTTTTTTAGAGAGAAAATTAATCTAGAAATAATATTTATAAAAACGAGGAATGATAAGATGCTCACAGAAAAACGGCCCGTGACGTCTTCTTAAGAAAGTATCCTATATATAACCTAACTCATTGAACATAGACTGGCAATCACACGTGTGCTGGATTATTCCTCGTAATTCATCAACTGCTATATACAATTGTTGGAGACAAGTTTATACGGTTTGCGTTGTGTGAAATACCGGAAGTTAACCTGTGATGTAATAGGTTACATAATCGATCGTCATCAAAAACCTCAATCCAGCGTCATCATAAACCTCAATACAACATCATCATAAACTTCAATACACCATCATCATAAACCTCAATGCAACGTCATCATAAACCTCAATACCACGCCATCATATACCTCAATACAACGTCATCATAAACTTCAATACAACATCATAAACCTCAATACAATGCCATCATCAACTTCAATACGTCATCATAAACCTCAACACAACGTCATCATAAACCTCAGTACGTTATCATAAACCTCAATACGTCATCAAAAATCTCAATAAAACGTCATCATAAACCTCAATACAACGTCATCAAAAACCTCAATACAACGTCATCATAAACTTCAACACGTTGTCATAAACCTCAATACAACGTCATCATAAATCTCAATACAACGTCATCACAAACCTCAATACAACGTCATCATAAACCTCAATACAACGTCATCATAAATCCCAAAACAACGTCATCATAAACATCAATACAACGTCATCATAAACCTCAATACAACGTTATCATAAACCTCAGTACGTTATCATAAACCTCAATACAATGTCATCAAAAATCTCAATACAACGCCATCATCAACCTCAATACAACGTCATCATCAACCTCAATACAACGTCATCATAAACCTCAATACAACGTTGTATGAATATAGGCATCAGATAGGACATTCAATATTCAACCCTCGTCCACAAAAAAATGTCTGCCTCAAAAATCGGAAGACATTTTTCGTACAAAGCTAGCAGCATGCATGACGATCACTACAATTTCTGTGTAAAAGACAAAGCAACTCTCCGTTGGGCTTCTCTTTAAATAAAGCTGTTTCATTTTGTAGAATTCGTGTCTTGCCATACAATATAGCTGCAGCAAGCGGTTGAATGGACTGTGAATCAGCTTGAATGTAAATATACAATATACAATATGCAAATGCTTATCGAATTCACACTTTGTCTGTACACTTTGACGAGATGCTATTATCACGAGATACCTGTAATATGCCAGTGCTGAATAGATTAAGCCATTGCTATTTTCTGGGAATAACTCACTGTAGTCCTTCATAGTCTCCACATGAACAGCTACAATAGAGGCGTGGCTGAGATACTAAGGTTACGTTCGAGAATCCACCGTATTCACGGGTCTGAATGTTAGGAGTCGACGAATACTTTTCTGTAGTGTCATATGGTTGCTTTTTAGTCGCCAGACGTCGTCAATTTTTCCCGCCTCTTGCTTATCGCTCCAATTAATTGGAGTTCCTGTTTAAGTAGTCTTAATTATTTCGTACGCATGCTGTAGTAGGCTCATCACTGGTATACATCTTATCTGTAAATTACATATGAAGTTAAAGAAGAAGCAAAAAAATTCATTGACAATTTTGGGCGCGACGCTAGGGTGCGACAGGTGAACACATTAATCATTCAAATTTGCATCATTCCGTACGGTATAATATGCATGTATTTAGCACTGTATCCCGTTTAACCGATAAAAGGCGAAACTAAATCGCTCCTTATGAAACCTTATCTGCGGATATATCACAGACGTGAGCAAAATACATAGGGATGTACTATTGTTGGTGAGGAATAGATGGGAATGTGATATTATTGATGAGAAATACATAGTTGGTTTTCGTTAATAATATTTTTTATTCAATTTTGATGTCCGCTCATGTGAACAAGCACATACTTTAGAGCTATGGACCCGACCCAGCCATTAGTGAAATTCAAATATATACTAAAGTCTCCCCATTAATTAGTCGTCTACTTTGGGATTTGTCAAAAGTCAATAGTTAACTCGGTATAAATTTTTTCTTTCGGCGTGTATAAGAAACCCAACCCTGCAAAATGAGGACACTTTACTCTGTGATACTGATAATATATCATGCTTGAAATGACTCTGTAATTCTGTAATGCTGGGTCATGTACCGGGATTCAATTACATCGGAGAACGTCATAATGTAATCATGTTCACTGGCACAAAGGTCAATAATGCCGTGTACGGTCATAGACGTGTGTGCGGTTCACTGAATTTGGGATATAAGCGATGCACCTACGGACCGCCTGTTATTACTGTATATCGCATCAATGACCTTTGTCAACTCGAGCACGAAGACATTATGACCTCTCCTCAAGTAATTGAGCCCCAATATATGAAACACCAGTAGGCCCTACTGGAGTTTTATATTGAGATTATTTCAAAGTATTTCAAGTGTGATATATTATCAATGTCACAGAGTAATGGTGGGCAATTGTAGACAAGCTGCAAAAAAAAAAAAATTATTCAGAGTTAAAGATTGATTTTTCACTAGCACCAAAGCAGACGACTAATTAAAATCGACAGACTTTAGTTTCGATATCGGGTATAATGATAATTCTGTCAGGAATACGGCAAGTGCTGCTGTCATGTCACTTCATTTATGCGTACGTATTGCTGAAATAATTTTCAAAATGTATTTTTTTATAAAAGCTATCCATTTTATGCTCTAATTTTGCAATATATTTTTTTCTATTTTGCAATGGCTATCGTTTTATGCTCTAATTTTGCAATATATTTTTTTCTATTTTGCAATGGCTATGCAATATTCATAAAAGTGCTGTCATGGACAGTTTTGACTTGTACACATATTCTTTGGTGAGCAGCATCAGAGTATTCATGATCTGTTGATTCTGTTGGGGATGTCATTGTTGAGGCTGGAATGGCTTCTTATGAGAATGGTAATCGGATTATAGAGGGGATCTTCTTTGTGAACAACCGCTCTCGACTAAATTGCTGACATCATGGATTGTGTATTGATTGTTTTAAAGTGTTAAAGACTAACAAAGTGTCCCAGGAAGATTAACTGCACGTTATTCTTGTCGGCGGTACGTAGAGTTGACGTGTGCACTATAGTTGCGCGACCTCTCCGTGACCTCTTCACACTAGCTCAGTGATTCGATCGCGCATAATGACATCTGCATTTCTCTCAACATCGATCATCAGATCCTCTGAAAATATACATTGACAGCTTCAAATACACAAGTAACAACACATTCACATTCGTTATCCTAGAACTCGGCATTCAGAAAGGATTTAGGCTACCAGATATATCCGTATATTGTAAAGCATTAGTCGGTAGAAACAGTCATTCCTAGCGATTCCCTTAATGGCTTGATATTAATATAAATTTCTAAATCAGACAGTAGACATGCCCTCACATACAAAATAGAAAGTATATGTAAAAATAAGCACCAACGACACATTTTAGCATGAGTACCGGCGCACGTAAACATCAGACGACAAAGACAGCTCGAGTAAAACTGCACCTTACCTGAGCATAGAATTAGGAACTAAGAACTGAATACTATCATTATAAGCAGAATAGATAGTAAATAGGAAAAGGAATGAAAACCGTGGCGGATGGCTACATTGAATCTAGATGGAGGGAAAGAAAGGCTTGTAAATCCCAGTTGGACAGTAAACGTGACTACTGCAATATGAAGACATTGCATAATCCGCACACTTACACACAAGACGCTCAAATGTTCATGAAGACATTCCGGCTTCAGTGAACTATCGAATAGCGGAGAATCCATACATTCACCAATGTGTATGACCGTCGCAAAAACAATGACTAGCAATTTTCGGAATAAACTAAAGTCGTTGTGGCAGCGAAGTTACCTTGATATTAAGGGCCGTTATGTTCCAACACTTCCAAAATCGTTAAAAAAATATCCTAAAGTACACAAATAACCCTTCTGAAATAGCCGAGAGAGTATTCCCCAACGACCCGAGAAGAAATTAAATGCTGGCCGATCCCATTATTTATCTAATTGGTTAATTATTTATATATTTATTTATCTATTATGTTTTATATTTACCATTTATTAAGTGTGTGTGTGTGTGTGTGTGAGTGTACGTGTGTGCGTGTGCGTGTGTGTGTGTGTGTGTGAGGGTGAGGGTTGTGTGTGTATGAAGGCGCAATAGTGGATTATCACGACGCTAGAAATTTCATAAAATCATCTCTGAATGACACTCAGATTAGCAACCAATTTCCAATTTTAAGAAAGATAAATAATACAAATCTTCTTCTGATTGTTTTTCTACAGCCAAACCTCTGCAGTAAAACACGAGGGAATACCCGGACTAACTATTAGTCAGTAGACAGCCCAATACAAGGGATAAACAACCCAGAAACAAAAACCACGTCCCGACGCTCCTGTGGTATGCTGAAGAGCCAACCAACAAATGGCATGCGGTAAAGTTATTAGAAATTGCGAAGCCCCGGTGAGAAGATCTAATTCAACCAAACAGAGGGATTTTCCATGGAGAAAGTTGTGTCCCGGAAGAACCGGGATTGACGTCACTGAATCTATGTAAGGATTACATTACAAGCGCCTGGCCGTTATTCATAATTAAGCCGTTGTCCATTAAAGAATATCCGCGTCCATAATCCAAAGACCTATTCCATAATCCATATGAAAGCATTAGCATTAAATTCAAAAATCCATTCATAGTATACATAAACATAGGCTGGTTTCCTGTAAGAGAGAATGCTGTCAACAAAACCGTATCGCTGATCAGTATCCTTAATCCATATGATATTCTTTGTAATGTCATCTAGAAAATGATGTAGAAAATCACGCTTTGAATGTGACTGTTCATATGAGCACCATGAGGATCTTAAATTACATGGCTGAATACGGCCCTTAGCCCCTGGTTAAGCGGAATTTGACACAAGTTACAAAACGTAACGCCATAGATCTTGCACGCTAGGCTCATATTTTTCTATCAGCATGCGATATGTATTGCCAAATTTGAGAAACTTTGAGTTGAGGCGCTTGGCGGTAAATCCCTGTGTTATAAGTTTCTGCAACAATGTTTTGTGACGTTGATTAAAACCGTCACTTTTAACACAGGATCTAGCTAATGCTACTAGGCAAGATATGTATACGCCATATGCAGGTCCCACTGCAACATTACTGTCCAGAAGGGGATAGTTAACGATGTCGAAATTTTAATCATCTCTTTTGTCATAAAGTCGACGAGAGAGAGAGTCCCAATTCATTTTTATAGAGATATAGGTCTGAATATGATGTGCCGGTACGGCTATCTGTAGTTTCCTTCAAATCCAATGAAGGTGGATATATATCCTTCGCTGTATCATTTATATAGCGACTATCCACAGCGAGAAGATCGTCTATATTGCGTTTGGTGAATGAGAAAGAACGGGCTTTGAATTGACCGGTTCTGTGAAGTCATATGACGCAGTCAGTATGTCGGCAACTCTTCCCACTTCCCTTATATGTGTTGCAATTTGAAAGCGCCTGCTTATAGTCATATTCATAAGAGAACTGATATATGTCAACCAACAGGGGTGCACAGATATTACCCTTTGGAATACCTATGTGCCGTTGATATATTCTGTGCCAAATTTCACATAGATATTTTTGGTGAGAAATTCAAGCAACTCTATATACGAAGGAACATCCCTTGAATGATATATCTTGTATGCAGTAGAGCTAAAGAACGTTTAGAGCTTCTGACATTAATATATCTACCATCAGTTTTCTTGAACACAGATAATATTAATGAACTTAGATGGTCAGTAAGGTCCTGATGAGGGATTGATATCCTTGCCCAGCAAAAGACAAACTAGCTGAAGACAGGTGCAGAGTCACGTCGACGAGAAGGGATCTCCGATATAATTGCTTCGCTGCAATTCACCTATCGCCGCGGCAAACGACGCTATAGAAGGGCGTTGTGCCGGGAAGCCAGAAACCTGATATTTTCCAGTCATTCATGCTCATTATTACGTCAAATTATGTAACGTTTGTCTATAAACGCCGCTGACTTTCAGCGTTGTGTTACAAAGGAGCTGGCCTATTGAAGGGAGTTCTTGGAATTCCATCAGGATTCTTAACACAATATACACTGTACAGGTAACAGTGCATTATAGACACTGACGGAGAGAGAGAGAGAGAGAGAGCGCGTTCCGCAATATTTAAGCTATATAGCGACGATCAAACAAAATTCTAAGTATTCTAACAAAAACAAGCCAGCAACTCAGCAACCCAGAAGTAATCAACACAACACAAAAAAGACATGCACATACATTAAACTTATCCAACAAACCGATTTCTTTCAAATCGCCTAAAATACAGTCTTCTTTTATTAGACTAAAAAGATCTTCTAAAGCTGCTTGATAAAAAGAATCTCTTACAATCACAAACTCTATACGGTCGATCAGAATATGTTTCACTGTGAGATCTTCGTGGCATGGAATACACCTTGGGGCTGGTTCCTTTTTTATAAATGTTCCTGAGTTAATCGGATATGACCGATTCTACATTGCCTGATCGAAACATTTCTGGCTACTCAGATGAATATATCCTACAGTTTTGTGAAACTCATGAAGTTTGTCATTATCCACAGTATCCCATAAAGATTGAAAAGCTTTCTCACCTAAGCACAGATAGAGGGCCTGAAATCGCTATATGGGTTTCCAACAGGCTCAACTTCATTATCCAGGGCTGCCTTAGCCTTTTCATCAGCTTCAGTATTCCATTTGATGCCAACGATCAAAAAATTGTGTGAATGAAGTCAACACGAAGTCCAAAGGGTCCGGGTCAAATATGTACACCTGAAAAATAATCCCTATAATGAACAATAAATATCATAGGAAATATCACAATTTATCCACTCCCAAGTACATACTAACAAATATATTATGTCACGTTTTATAAACATTAATTTCAAGATAAAGCCATTTATTTGCATTATTACTTGTTCGTTTAGTTCAATGCAAACGGAACCGAAACAAATAGATAAAGTTGAACACCAAACACTTTTACAATTACAAGATAATGCTGGGAAATCTACCAATTTCTGAGGTTACCCAACATAAGCATCTAGGGTTAACATTCCCTTCGTCGGGACGTTGTTCAAGCCACGTTCAATCGCTTGTCAACAAGATCTCTCCCATGATTAACTGCCTACGCAGCTTAAAATACCGACTCTCTCGCCGTTCTCTGGAAAGGCTTTACTCCTCGTTCATACTACCTATCTTTGATTATGCCGACGTTGTCTGGTGCAATTGCTATCAATATGAATCTGCAATTCTTGAAGATCTTCAATTAGATGCACTACGGTCTATATCTGGATGCATTCGTGGTACAGGCCATGCTCTTCTGTACGAATAAACAGACTTCATACCGCTATATAAACGTAGAAATAGGCACAAATTATGTTTATTCTATAAAATGGTCAATGGGAGCACGCCAGCTTATCTCTCCTCTCTAGCTCCAGTCCCAAACTCATCTATATCAAGTTATATATTGCGTAATACTATGGTGTTCTATTTGTGCCAAGTTTCCGTCGCCTTTTAAAAACGCGACGTCGCCTTTTGAAACGCGACGTCGTGTTTCGAAACGCGACGTCGCGTTTTTAAAACACGACGTCGCCTTTTGGAAAAGACGACGTCGCCTTTTAAAACGCGACGTCGCGTTTCTTTCCTATGTTTTTGCATTGTAAAACTCGACACAACGGAACTCGACGTCGCGTTTTCAAAAGGCGACGTCGTGTTTCACCCACGTCTTGTTTGGCAATGTTAAAAGATAGGAAAGAAACGCGACGTCGTGTTTTTTAAAAGGCGACGTCGCGTTTTCAAAAGACGACGTCGCGTTTCAAAACGCGTCGCCTTTTGAAACGCGACGTCGCCTTTCGAAACGCGACGTCGCCTTTCGAAACGCGACGTCGCCTTTTGAAACACGACGTCGCGTTTCAAAAGGCGACGTCGCGTTTCTACGGAGCCGCATATTGTGCACTAGTTCATAGTTGTTACTCGACAACTCGACTGGACACGTGACGACTTGACGCGTTGTTTTTGACGACATGACGCGTTATTTTGACGACTTGCACCACTTCTATTGTAACATAAGGACTTGCTTAAGTCGTATTGCCGAGTTTTTTCACATCAAGTCGACTTTCATTAAGACGACATATTACCCAAGTCGACTTCCTTTAAGACGACTTTTGAACAAGTCGATTTCAACAAAGTCGACTTAAAAAAAAAGACGAATACATTATGTCAGCTTGACTACTTATAACACGACAAGTCGTTCTATGTATAACGACTTGCCGACTTTTACAAGTCAACTTGTCGCGATATACCGTAATAAGTCGACTTTTATGAAGTCGACTTATTTACATAAATACGGAAGCGCATTGGTGCACACGACATCTTTCGATATGATCGCGAAGTCGACCTATATATGTCGACTTGTCCACATACCGATGACGACTTGACGACTTATATCCCGTCATGTCGTCTCCAATTTGTCGACTTGTTTACTTATATCACGATATGTTGTCTTATTTATTATGCCTTGTCGACATACCATAAATTGTCTTATATTTAAAAGCGACAAGGCGACTTAACATTAAGTCGATTTATGTGATGACGACTTACATGAAGTCGATTTTCTCACTACATCTTGGCAAGACAACTTACTGTAAGTCGATTTATTCAATAAAAGGCGACAAGTCGACTTACATGAAGTCGATTTTCTCACTACATCTTGGCAAGACAACTTACTGTAAGTCGATTTATTCAATAAAAGGCGACAAGTCGACTTACATTAAGTCGACTTGTGCATTAAAACTCGACAAGACGACTTAATGGTGAGTCGATTTATTCAATAAAAGGCGACAAGTCGACTTACATTAAGTCGACTTGTGTATAAAAACTCGACAAGACGACTTAACGGTGAGTCGATTTATTCAATAAAAGGCGACAAGTCGACTTACATTAAGTCGGCAAAATTCGAAAGGGAACCATTCGCTGTTGTCTTCGCTCGTGCGCCGAATGCTAGCTATAGTGTTAAGTTGTAGATCGTCGCGTATAAATTTTCTATGTTAGAGTGGTTTTAACTCTGTCACCCCATGGGGTGTTACTACGGGGGTGGTCACCATCCCTGCCTATCAGGGACGCAAAACCCTCGCACTTTACATAACCGCGACGAATGCTAGCTATAGGAATCCTTTAACAGCCAAATGTGAGTCGCATACAATACGAAATCAACAGGGTTTTGATATCTGATCTCGAAATTGTAATTCTTGACCTAGCATTACATAATTTATGACCTTTTGTGGTCAAGCCCTGCTATTTCAAAAAATTTATTGCCGACAATGACGCTTATAAGTAGCGATTGTGGCACCATTTGGGAGGTCAATTTTCGAGGTCAAAAATGCTCTAAATAAAAAGGCTAAAGACATGGGAACACGGTTTTCGAGGTCGGGGAATTCAATGGCACCCTTTTTAGCTAGCAAAATGTGGTCTAGTAGCCGATATCAGGGTGCGCAGCGCCATCTGCTCATTTTTTATTTTCTCTATTTTCACAGGGTTTTTCACGAAAAATTTACAGATCGAAATTTTTGCGGTCAATGACCTCATATTATGAGTCGGAGCATGAAACCCTGTTGACAGTAACAGCCGACGAATTCTACATATAAAAAGTGACCTCATCTAGCACTTGTCGGCGGGCGAAAAACCCTCGTTTTTCAAATTTCCGTAGCGGGGTTTTCAATTTTTTTTCACGCAATAGCTAGACTGACCTCAACGGAACAACCTCATGGAATTCCAGATCTTAAGGTCTTAAAATGTGGGCGCAGGACATTCTCGATCAAATTTCGAGGTCAAGGTCAAGGTCATCAGAAAATCTGACCTCGCCATCGTGATTAGCGACCTCGAAAGTACTTATGACCAAGTTTTCAGCGAAATCCAAAGTGGGTCAAAATTTCGACTTCTCAGAAAAATGCAGTAAACTGAAAAACAGCAACATATGGAATTCGAATAAAATTTATCATCAAATATTTTTAACTCGGGTTTTTTGCACTCAAATCGCTAGATATGGATCCGGAATGGCTGCGTATGAGCCCAAAATCCCGGAAAATCGAGGTATTACAAAGTTACGGGGGAAACCGCAGACCTCATTTTTTCAGCAATCGGAATTGAACTAGGTCCCTAAGTTTTTTTTTAAAGAATTTTTGAAATACTGAAAATTTGCCTAGGGCTGAGTATACTGGAAAATTCGACCTTCAGTGATTGACCTCAAACTTCCTTCTAAAGTATTTTGGAGGTCAGCAATTACGAATATGAGGTCAGATTTGACCTTGACCTTGACCTTGACCTTGAAATCGAGTACCGAACATTGGCGTGTGACTTTGACCTTGTCGAAAGGTCACAAGATATAAATGGACGACCTTGACCTTTTGATAGGTGATGACCCGATGACCTGGACGTTGACCCATGACCTGGACCTTGACCTTTGACCTTAGGGTCAGAAATGCGATACCACATTCGGAATGCACTATCGCAAATTGGATCTTGAGGTCAAAGGTCAAGGTCAAGGTCACAGAGCAACACCAAGGTCAATGGGTCATCACATATCAAAAAGGTCAAGGTCGTCCGATATTATCTTCTGACCTTACGACAAGGTCAAAGTCATGCCCAAATTTTCGATCAAACATTTTGAGGTCAAGGTCGTGGTCAAGGTCACTTTTGACATCGGATTCGTGATCCGTGACCCCGATAATACTTTAGGGAGAAGTTTGGATCAAATCCTGAAAACTTGATTTTCGACCGAAAAAATTTCGCCCTTGGCGTTTTTCGAGGTCAAAATTTTCCCTTCATGGATTGACTTGAAAATCAATATATAAGTATTTTCGAGGACGCTGATCACGAATCCGATATGAAAATTTACCTTGAGAGCGACCTTGACCTCTTAATCGGGCATCAAACATCTGGTTATGACCTTTTTTACCCTTTTTTACCGAAATTTTAAAGCAAATTGCTTTAAAATTTCGCAACAACCAAAAGGTGTACTAGGCTGAAACTTTGGCACTTTGTGTTTCTGGAGACTGGGAATCCAATACAGGTCGAAAATTTGACCGGAAGTGCGATATAGATGCCGCCCGACACACATATTTTACTTTTACATAAACATTTTTAAAAAATTAAAATTTTCAATAATTTCAACTCTGAGGTCACCGTCGGATGCAGGCGTCCCTTATAAGCATAATCTGTGAAAATTTGAGCTCTAAAGACCAAAACACGACCTCAGGAAAAATTATCAAAATTGCTGAAAAAATGAGGTCTGGGGTTTCCCCCGTAACTTTGTAATACCTCAATTTTCCGGGATTTTGGGCTCAAACGCAGCCATCCCGGATCGATATCTAGCGAGTTAAAAATATTTGATGATAAATTTTATTCGAATTCCATATGTTGCTGTTTTTCAGTTTACTGCATTTTTCTGAGAAGTCGAAATTTTGACCCGCTTTGGATTTCGCTGAAAACTTGGTCATAAGTACTTTCGAGGTCGCTGATCACGAATCCGATGTCAAAAGTGACCTTGACCTCGACCTTGACCTCAAAATGTCTGATCGAAAATTTGGGCATGACTTTGACCTTGTCGTAAGGTCAGAAGATAATATCGGACGACCTTGACCTTTTCATATGTGATGACCCATTAACCTTGGTGTTGATCTATGACCTTGACCTTGACCTTCGACCTCAAGATCAAATTTGCGATAGTGCATTCCGAATGTAATATTCCATTTCTGACCCCAAGGTCAAAAATCAAGTCCAAGGTCATGGATCAACGCCCAGGTCATGGGGTCATCACATATCAAAAGGTCAAGATCGTCCATTTATATCTTGTGACCTTCCGACAAGGTCAAAGTCATACGCCAATGTTCGGTACTCGATTTCAAGGTCAAGGTCAAGGTCAAGGTCAAATCTGACCTCATATTCGTAATTCCTGACCTCCAAAATACTTTAGTAGGAAGTTTGAGGTCAATCACTGAAGGTCGAATTTTCCAGTATACTCAGCCCTAGGCAAATTTTCAGTATTTCAAAAATTCTTAATAAAAACCTAGTTCAATTCCGATTGCTGATTCGTAATCAGATGGATCAGGGCTATCAGCACACCAAATTTGGAAGGAATCGGTTTTTCGGTCGAAAAAAGTTCCAATATTTAACCTAGGCTTCAATATTGAATAAATCGACTCACCATTAAGTCGTCTTGTCGAGTTTTAATATACAAGTCGACTTTATGTAAGTCGACTTGTCGCCTTTTATTGAATAAATCGACTTACCGTTAAGTCGTCTTTTCGAGTTTTAATACACAAGTCGACTTAATGTAAGTCGACTTGTCGCCTTTTATTGAATAAATCGACTTACCGCTAAGTCGTCTTTTCGAGTTTTAATACACAAGTCGACTTTATGTAAGTCGACTTGTCGCCTTTTATTGAATAAATCGACTTACCATTAAGTCGTCTTGTCGAGTTTTAATGCACAAGTCGACTTAATGTAAGTCGACTTGTCGCCTTTTATTGAATAAGTCGACTTACAGTAAGTTGTCTTGCCAAGATGTAGTGAGAAAATCGACTTCATGTAAATCGCCATCACATAAATAGACTTAATGTTAAGTCGCCTTGTCGCTTTTAAATATAAGACAATTTATGGTATGTCGACAAGGCATAATAAATAAGACAACATATCGTGATATAAGTAAACAAGTCGACTAATTGGAGACGACATGACGGGATATAAGTCGTCAAGTCGACATCGGTATGTGGACAAGTCGACATATATAGGTCGACTTCGCGATCATATCGAAAGATGTCGTGTGCACCAATGCGCTTCCGTACGGAGCCGTACGGAAGCACTGGTGAGCCATCTTCTTGTCGTCAAAAACAGAATATGTCGACTTATCAGAAGTCGACTTGTCATCATCATCATCACAAGTCGACTTATGTATGTCGACTTATTCACTTTTATCACGAAAAATTGCGTTATTTATGGCGACTTAGCGTCTTATAACTAGAAAAGTCGACTTACGCAAAGTTGACAAAGCTATTTAATGAAGGTAAGTCGACTTATATAAAGTCGACATATTTATGTCAACGGGATAAGTCGACTTGAGAAAAGTCGACTTATTTTAAAACATAACAAGTCGCCTTTTACTAAGTCGACTTATTGCGATTATCGCGGCAAGTCGACTTTATTAAGTCGTCTTATTTCGTTTTATCACGAAAAGTCGACTTTTATTAATTCTACTTGTTGTCGCTAAAGACGACAAGTCCACTTTTTGCAAGTCGACTTATCGCGTTTATTACAACAAGTCGACTTTTGAAAAGGCGGCATAGTTTTATAAGTGGCCAAGTCGTCTTTACTCATATCGACTTTTTGTCTTTGAAGACGTAAAGTCGACTTAATAAAAGTAAAGTAAAGTCGACTTATTGCGATTATTGGGCCGTATAGTAGTATAGAAAACGAAAATCGAGTCGAATAAGTAGATGGGAAGGGCGATATGGAGGACCAGTGGAGAGAGAGACAGGAGGTTTTCACTATTCGAGAGCCCCTGGGCATTCAGGTATTCAACCGAGAGGTAAATGGATCGACTGAGCATGCGTGGGATCGAGTGCGAAAGCGCACAAAGTGTGGAGCGTGATATGGAGAACCAGTGGGATGAGAGACACGATAGTGTCATTTACCCTACCTAGCCTGGGTGAAATGTTCTATTCTGCTCCAAAACGACGAAACCGAGGGGGCTGACACTTTCTAGCTTATCATATTGGGAGCATTTTGAGGCCATATGCGTATCCCCTTGTGCAGATGATCATGCCGTCATGTGGTATCCCAGAAAGTCGATATTTCAGTCTTTTCTGTCCATTTCTTTGCACTTTTTTCTGGCCTACATTACTAGAAAGTATTTTATTTAGGCGAAGCTAATTATTCTATTATTATTATATTTAGTAGTTTTTCAAAAGAAGAATCGAAAAATAAAACTTTAGAAAAATCGACCCACAAATAGAAAAATGGTTTCAGCGAATATGACCTCATATTGATGTCATCATGAAGGCCATCTTGAATTTTTGTTTTACATTTTCGAGTAGAGCTTGACTCAAAGGTACAGTGTGGTGTGTTTCAGCACTCTAGACTCAGGGATATTGAAAATATATGGAGGTGGGGGCGGGGGGTGCACGTTAAGCTCCTCCCCAGGCTGCGGTACACCCCAAATCGCCCAGGTCATATTGGATTAAACAGGAGCTCTCAGGCCAGGCATTCGCCCTAGCGTAAAACAATTCGACTCCGTATGCGCAGGGTGAAGTGCGCCTGCGCAAAATATGTGGAGTGGGATACGAGGAGCCAGTGGGGTGAGAGACATGCGGATTTCACTGAACAATACTCCGGGGACCTGATAGGCCCTATTCGCCCTATGAGTCGACTGCGCAAGCGCGTCCGGTGCACCAGACAGGGATGGACAGGAGGCATTCTGCTATTCTCGTGGTTTGCTTGAATTGGCCAATCATATCGCAGGATTTACCCCGGTCTAGTGATATAGCATAGTAGTATAAAAAGGACGGCTAACCGTAAGTTCGCCGGGCAGGTAACTCTTGCATTCGCCAAGTGGCGTGACGGGGTGGTGGAGGTCATTACGAGCTTGGTGGGATTCTAGATTAACCTGGGAAGGATGGACATTTCAATTTGGGTCAATCAGCGGTCGACAAAAGAGAACCAATGAGTGGTCGATAAATCAGCCAATCGACAAGCACCGGGTTTTTCCTCTGGAACATTCGTGAACATCCTTGTTCTTGTACAGTCGATGACGTCCGCGCGTCCATCCGGGGACTGTGTAACATCCGGGTACTTCTATGTAGGTGTATAAAAGTCTATAAAACACGTCTCTCTGGATCCCACACCTCCGTTCCTACGGTTGCAGAACCAAGAGGCCAATCTGTTTGTACGCAAAGTGAAACCGAGCCCAGGTGTACAGTTGACGCACATCAAAGCCTTGGAGAAAAAAAACAGCCCAGTACCCGATTCGATGAGCACAGACCAAGGTCGTTTCCGTCCTTAAAGGAAATATGATTGCCAACCAAGAAAACCTGTTCCTGGGAGATTTTTAACCCTAGCCTGCGTGGACAATACCAGTTATAATGGTGCTATCTCTAGGAATCTGTTCAACCTAAAAGCGTTCTAAATCAATTTCGTGGCCCTACATGTGGACGGACAACAGGTACCGACACGGCCCTTACAACCCAGTTCAGAACGGTCAATTACATCCGGAGCTATGTGAACCTCTTCGCAACCACCAGTCAAATCAACCAAGACGAAGGAAATATGATCAGTAGAGACGATTTCGGCAAAGGGTACACATTGTTCTGTTTCGATCTCACGCCCACCTTAGACAACGATCATCAAGTGAGTCTCGTCAAGAAAGGCAACTTACGCTTGGAACTCCATTTCGGGACACCTTTACCCCGAACCATCAATGTGATTTGCTACGCTGAGTTTGACAACATTATTCAAATCGATAAAAGCCGTAACGTCCTGTGTGATTACGCCACTTAACATGGATACAGAGCAGATTACCATCGTGCTGCGAAACGATCCGTGGGCACGGACAGTGTTTCAAGGGGTGTTTGCCCGAGATGTGTTTCCATTAGACCGTTGTATCCTGCTGCTTACGTGCTCAACACGGACTCGATGGATACTTCGATCCGTACTGCCTGCCACCTCCCCATCCCGATTTAACAGACTTCATGGATCAAGGCACAGAGACGTGGTGTTGGAATACTAAAACATTACAACGCCTGGACAGTATGGTGTGCGGACACTATTGCTTGTTCTACCTGTAACATCGATGTCGAGGAGGTCACAAGATATTGACGAACGACCTTGACCTTTTGGTATGTGATGAACCCATGACCTGGGCGTTGACCCATGACCTTGACCTTGACCTTTGACCTTGGGGTCAGAAATGCGATACCACAATCGGAATGCACTATCGCAAATTTGACCTTGAGGTCGAAGGTCAAGGTCAAGGTCATAGGTCAACACCAAGGTCACTGGGTCATCACATATCAAAAGGTCAAGGTCGTCCGATATTATCTTGTGACCCTACGACAAGGTCAAAGTCATACCAAATTTTTCCAAATTTCCGTCCAAATTTTTGACCTTTGGATTTCGCTGAAAACTTGGTCCTAAGTAATTTCGAGGTCGCTGATCACGATGGCGAGGTCAGATTTTCTGATGACCTTGACCTTGACCTCGAAATTTGATCGAGAATGTCCTGCGCCCACATTTTAAGACCTTAAGATCTGGAATTCCATGAGGTTTTTCCGTTGAGGTCAGTCTAGCTATTGCGTGAAAAAAATTTGAAACCCCGCTACGGAAATTTGAAAAACGAGGGTTTTTCGCCCGCCGACAAGTGCTAGATGAGGTCACTTTTTATATGTAGAATTCGTCGGCTATTACTGTCAACAGGGTTTCATGCGCCGACTCATAATATGAGGTCATTGACCGCAAAAATTTCGATCTGTACATTTTCGTGAAAAACCCTGTGAAAATAGAGAAAATAAAAAATTAGCAGATGGCGCTGCGCACCCTGATATCGGCTACTAGACCACATTTTGCTAGCTAAAAAGGGTGCCATTGGATTCCCCGACATCGAAAACCGTGTTCTAATACTTTAGCCTTTTTATTTAGGGCATTTTTGACCTCGAAAATTGACCTTCCACGATCCCACGAAAATTGAGGTGCCACGATCGCTACTTATAAGCGTCATTGTCGGCAATAAATTTTTTGAAATAGCACGGCTTGACCACAAAAGGTCATAAATTATGTAATGCTAGGTCAAGAATTACAATTTCGAGATCAGATATCAAAACCCTGTTGATTTCGTATTGTATGCGACTCACATTTGGCTGTTAAAGGATTCCTATAGCTAGCATTCGTCGCGGCTATGTAAAGTGCGAGGGTTTTTGCGTCCCTGATAGGCAGGGGTGGTGACCACCCCCGTAGTAACACCCCATGGGGTGACAGGGTTAAAACCACTCTAACATAGAAAATTTATACGCGACGATCTACAACTTAACACTATAGCTAGCATTCGGCGCACGAGCGAAGACAACAGCGAATGTGTTCCTTTTCGAATTTTGCCGAATTTTGCTATTGGTAGCCGAAATCGGCTACTTAAAGGTTTAAGTAGCTGATTTCGGGTATTAAGTAGCATTTGTCATGACGATTTATGCTACTTAGAGGCTCCAAAAAGCGTTAGAGCGACGACTTGGCGACGACTTTTGCTACCTAATGCTACTTAATGCTACTTAAGTCGTCGTGCATCTGGCCCTAATTGGAACAGTGATGCGTTATTTTGGAAAGAACATATCCAGCTGTTCGGTCATTTTGGTCAACAATTGATGCAACCAGTGACTGCAGTTGTCTGTGATGGTCAACATCTTTCTGTTAATAGTCGCAATAATATTACAAACATCACGTGAAGGATCATAGAGATTCATTCTATTTGTAGGTCTATACCACACGTGAATCTGAAGATCGGTCAGAACCCCATTTAAAGTGCTAATGCAGCGAAATTGTCAATTTCATTTTTATTATGTAATTTTACGGTT